>VMDO01027034.1:0-25823 GCA_007922755.1 Pedetes capensis
CCACCAATCTTTTGATTCTATTCATTTTAAACCCAGACAGTCTAGCCAAAATATTAATAAATTTTCACAAAGCAATATACACTTATGCTTCTGAAAAAATGACAACTAAAGGTATTGCTTCATTTCTGCCCACTAGGAAAATCTGATCCCACCACTGTCCTTTGGGACTATAATCATATTACTAAGCAAAACTAATATTTAGCCATAATTCTCCATGAAATTGACATGTAAAGAGAAAACTTTTCCTTCTAGTTGTTTCTAATCGCTACTCCTAACTAGCTATCATGCAAAATCATCAATACATGGGAGGTAAGTTTTAATTGTAGGTCCACTGGTACAAGGAACCCTCTGTGTAACCATTGGTATACTCGGAGGAAGAGAAGGAATTCTAGAAGCAGCAGCTCTTAAGAGAGTTGATACATAAGCTAATGCAACTTATTTATGTCTGCGGAAATGCTAAGCTTGATTTCCGATGTGCCATTTCCATTTGATACTATAATTCTGTTTTTGCATCTCAATTTTATGGTTTGAAAAGCAAGGAAGGATCCAAGTCATGATGATGAGCTTAAGTAACATAATCATTAGATGCCAAAATCTAGCACTCAGCATCTACCAGAACCTAGTAGGATGCTGACCATTGGACCTCTAGAAAAGTTACTGAGGTGGTTTACTGTCAAATATCAGAATTAAATGTGTCTAAAGCATCCAAAATGCTTTCTCTTTCCTTGTTATTTTATCCAAAAAATTACTACATCAAAATAATTGGTCAGTATAATCTTTCAAAACATAAGTGCTTTCAATATTTCTCAATGAAACTAAGAGTTGGCATTTGAAAACTGGGAAAAAACTGACAAATCTGATAAACTGATTAAAAAAGAAAAATATTTCAGAAAATTTAAACTGTAATCAAAAGTTTTTGTTGTTGTTCGTTAGGTGCCATTGAGTCTGATCCGATTCATAGTGACCCTATATACAACAGAATAAAAACACTACCTGACTAGAAGTCTTCACTAGTGAATCCACCAAATTTTAATTCTTAAAAAAGAATTAATGTCTACTCTTTTAAAATTTTTGCATAAAATCAAAGAGAAAGGAAATCTTCAAAGTTCATTTCATAAGGAAAGCATCACTCTGCTATCAAAGCCACACAAGGATACTATAAGAAGAGGAAATTATGGTCCAGTGTTCCTGAAGAATAACTATGGAAACATCCTCAGCACATACAAGTAAACCAAGCTCAAAAGAAAAGGGTCAACTGGAATATGTTCCTGAGATTCAATGATGTTCCAACATGTATAAATCAGTCCATGTGCTATAATACATTAAAGAAATGGAAGATAAAAATCATATGATCTCAATCCATGCAAGAAAAATAATTTGACAAAATGTAATATATTAACATGAAAAAAGTAATAGTTATATATAGAGAGAATTACTTCAACATAATAATTGTTGTTGTTGTTAGGTGCCATCGAGTCCGTATCCAACTCATAGCAACCCTCTGTACAACAGGGGAAACACTATTGTCAGTGCTTCTCTGCTGTTCATAGGGTTTTCAATGGCAGATTGATTTTTGGGAGGGGGTTATAAAGACCATATATAAATGATCCCATACTCAATGAAAGCTTTTTCCTTTAAGATCAGGAATAAGCAACATATCCATTCTTGACACTTCTATTCAACATTGGGAGAAGGACCTGGCAACCCCCTCCCAAAAATCAGTCTGCCATTGAAAACCCTATGAACAGCAGAGAAGCACTGACAATAGTGTTTCCCCTGTTGTACAGAGGGTCGCTATGAGTTGGATACCGACTCGACAGCACCTAACAACAACAACAACAACAAGGCATCAAACTCTACTTCTATACAACATGTACTTATATAGAGAAAACTCTAAAGATTCCATCCAAAAACTCTGTTAGAGCTAAATGAAAAATATAGTAAAATAAATGGACAAAAACCCAATATACAAAAATTAGCTGCATCCCTATTTGTTAGTAGGTAGTCCAAAAAGAAATTAGGAAAACAGTCCCACTGAAAACACTATAAAAATGATAAAATATGAGAAATAATTTTTATCAAGAAAGTGGAATATTTATGCACTGAAGCCATAAATTATTGATGAAAAACCTGAAGAAAAATTATTAAGTGGAAATATATCATATATTAATGAATTGGAAGCATGAGTGTCATAAAAATGTTCATACTATCCCAGAAACCTACAGATTCAAATCAGTTCCTATCAAACTTCTAATGACATTGTTTACAAAAAGTTTTACATGCTAATATTTTTATGAAAACACAATGAATCCAAATAGCTAAAGCAATCTCAAGAAAGAACCAAGTTGGAGGCATCACAATTTCTGACATCAAAACAGAAAGAAAAAGAAGAAGAAAGAAAAAGAAAAAGAAAGAAAGAAAAAAAGAGAAAGAAAGAAAAAGAAAAAATGAAAGGGAAGGCGAGAGGGAGGAAGGAGGGAGGAAAGAGATACTACCACACTATCTTAACCCAAACAGGGTAACACTGGCATAAAAAGCAATACATAGACTAGTGGAGAACACTAGAGAACCTCAAAATAAATTCATATGTCCACAATCCATGATTTTTGACAAAGATATCAGGAACATACATTAGAAAAAGGACCATCTTGTCAATAAATGGTGCCAGAAAAACTGGATCTTAATACACATAAAAATGTAATTCGTCCCTATCTCTTATCAGTTATAGTAGCCAATCAAAATAAAGATGTAAATATAAGACCTGAAGTGTTATAACTTCCAGAAATACAGATAAAAAAATACTTCATGACAGCAGGGATTTTTAGAAATGACCCAAAAAGCACATACAACAAAGCACATGTAGACAAATGGGATTAAACTACAATAAAGAGCCAAGTGTGGTGTCTCATGCTTGTAATCCCAGTGAATTGGAAGGCTGAGGCAGGAGGATTGCAGGTTATAGGCCAGAGGCAGCTTGCATAACTCAGTGAGACCCTGCCTCAATTTAAAAAATAAAAAATGGGCTGAGGGTGCACCTCAGTGTCAGAATGCTTGCACACTATGCACAAAGCCCTCCGTTTAGCCCTCCAGTAACACAAGAAAATAAACCACACTAAAAAGTTTCTCTACAGAAAATGAGGGAGTAAATAGAATGAAGAAACTACCTTCAGATAGTGAGAAAATATTTTCAAAGTATACATATGAAAGGATTAATGTCTAGAATATGTGAGGAACTCAAACCCAACTTATTGGCACCTAACAACAACAACAACTTAACAGAAAAAAATCATAATCCCATTTTAAAATGGGAAAATGATCTGAGTAGACATTTGTCTAAAGAAGATATACAAATAGCCAATAACTGAAAAAAAATTATTCCACATCATTAATCATCAGGGAAATGCAAATCAGAGCCATAATGAAATACTGCTTACCCAAATTAGAATTGCTACCATCGAAAAAGTCAAAAGATAACTATTCTGATGAGATTGCAGAGAAAGGAATGCTTTTATATGATGTTAGTAGGAAAGTAAATTAGTACAGCTACTATGTTAAACAGTATGGAGATTCCTGGAAAAACTAGACTTAACAACCACATGGCTCAGCAATTCCCCTACTGGGTATATGTACAAAGGAAAGGAAATCAGAATGTTGAAGTGATATATGTACTTCCATTTTATTACAACTCTATTCATGATAGCAAAGAGATGGAATCAATTAGGCATCTAATGATGGCTGCATGGATAAAGAAAATGTGCCCTGGGTTTGATTGCCAGCACCACAGAAATGAGAGAAGGACCTCACAACCCACTCCTGAAACAATCCTGAAACAATCAGAATTTGAAAACTCTATGAATAGCAGAAAAGCATTGACAATATTGTCAGGCATGGCACAGTGTCTGGAAGTGTTTCATTCTGTTGTACATAAGGTCGCTATGAGTCAGACCCAACTAGACGGCACCTAACAACATAATAACATAAGTGTGTGTATATGTATGTGTGTGTGTATATGTGTGTGTGCATGTGTGTGTAAGTGTATGTATATGTGTATACATATTTGTGTGTATACATATATGTGTGCATATGCATGTATATACATATACATGTATATGTACATATATATACATATATATATATATATATATATATATATGCAGAATGGAATCTTATTCAACCATACAAAGAATAAAATCTCATTTGTGGAAACATGAGTGAGGCTGGAGGACACATGTTAAGTGAAATAAGTCAGGCACAGAAAGACAAATACGACATATTATCACTTTCCATGTGCAAGTATAAAAAGTTTATCTCATAAAAATAGAGAGTAGAATAGTGATTACTTGATACCAGAAGAATACAGGGGAGAGAAGGATGGAGACAGGTTGATTAATGAGTACAGGAGTGCATTTGGAGAGGAGGAATGATTTCTAATTTCCTATAGCAGGGTAGGGTAACTGGTTGACAAAATTCACTGTATCCTTCAAAATAACTAGTAGAGAAGATTTTGCGTTCTCAACATGAAATAATAAATATTTGTGGTGATATGTACGCTAATAAACCTGATTTGATCATTACATTTTGGGTACTTGTACTGAAATATCACAAAGTACTCCATAAATATGCACAATTATGTGTCCATAAAATATTGCATAGTAAAAATAATGTATATATTAAAACAAATGACATTCTTAAAATTGTCATACACTTGACTGATAAAACTAAGTTCCATTGCCTAATGTAGAGTTTGCAAGGCAGGGAAATATGATCTTTCTTATAAAGTACAGTGAATCACTTGGAAATAAAATATCATTTACAATAGTGACCACACTTCCTTGTCTTTGACTTCAATTGAAATTTTTTTGTTTCCCTATTAAAGTATGATTTTTGTCAATTATTTCTTAAGAAGCAGCCCTTTAACAAATTCAGAAATTGCCTTATATTTCTAGTTCATTCTGAGCTTTTTTATTATTGGAAATTTTTAATGTACACTTTAATGTGATTCATTCCGACATGCTTTTCATTGTGACATTTCCATATATGCATTTTGATGTACGTTACTCATATAGGTGCTCCCTTACCCTCTTGTATGCTTCCCCCCCACCTTCCCCATCTAAGTCTTCTCTATCATTTACTTGGTAATATTTCTCTATATGTCCTTGGGTTCCAGTTCTGTTTAAGGTAGAAATTTTTCCTGTAGTGAACTTTGTTTTTATCTTGTCAGAACAATTGCATCCATTTTCTAGACCATTTATATTAACACCATTCTTAGCTTTTTTTTTTCATTTTATTTTGACCTGACGTTTGAATAGGATTTTTCCTTCTTATAATTTTGATTCAGCTCCCACATATGAGTGAGAACATGTGATGTTTCTCTTTCTGAGCTTGTGTTCATTCACTTAAAATAATTTTCTCTAATTCCATCCATTTTGCTGCGAATGGCCTTACTTCATTTTTCTTAATTGCTGAGAAGTATTCCATTGTGTATATGTACCATAGTTTTTTTATCCATTCTTCTTTTGAAGGGCACTTTGGTTGATTCCGTATCCTTGCTGTTGTGAAAAGTTCTGCATTGAACATGGAGATGCAGGTGTCTCGGTGGTATGATGACCCATCTCCCTTTGGGTAAATTCCCAATAGTGTTATAGCTGGGTCATGTGGTAGATCTATTTTCAGACTTTTAAGATACCTCCATATTGATTTCCATAGTGGGTGGACCAATTTACAGCTCCACCAACAATGTAAGAGTGTTCCTTTTTCACCGTAACCTCGCCAGCATTTGTTGTTATTTGTTTTATTGATCTTAGCCATTCTTACTGGTGTAAGGTGAAATCTCAGAGTAGTTTTAATTTGCATTTCCCTAATGGCTAGGGATGTTGAGCATTTTTTCATGTGTTTCATGGCTTTACAGACCTCTTCACTTGAGAACTGTCTACTCAGTTCCTTTGCCCATTTGTGTATTGGGTTATTTGTTTTTTGGGGAGTTTTTTCCTTGAGTTCTTTATAAATTGTAGTAATTAGACCTTTATCTGATGTATAAAATGTGAAGATTTTTTCCCATTCCTTGGGGGTTTCCTTGACTCTGTTAATTGTTTCTTTTGCTGTGCAGAAGCTTTTTAATTTCACATAATCCCATTTATCTATTCTTGTTGTAATTTCTTGAGCAATTGGAGTCCTATTAAGGAAATACTTTCCTATGCCTATATGATGGTCTGTATTGCCCATCTTGCCTTCTATAAGTTTTAAAGTTTCTGGTTTTATGTTGAGATCTTTTATACATTTTGAGTTAACTCTCATGTATGTTGAGAGATGGGGGTCAGCTTTCAGTTTTCTCCATGTGGATGACCATGTTTCCCAGCACCATTTGTTGAAAAGGCTGTCCTTTTTCCAGTTTACTTGCTTTGCTCCTTTATCGAAAATCGGGTGGCTATAGATGTGTTGAGGTATTTCTGGGCCTTCTATTCTGTTCCAGATGTCTTTGGGCCTATTTTTGTGCCAGGACCAAGCTGCTTTTGCAACCACTGCCCTATAGTATAGCTTGAAGTCAGGGATTGTGATTCCACCTGCATTAGATTTGCAGCTTAAAAGTGTTTTGGCTATACGTGGTCTTTTGTGGTTCCAGATGAATTTTTGGATCATTTTTTCTATTTCTGTAATGTCAGTCAGTGGAATTTTAATGGGTATTGCATTAAATCTATAGATTGCTTTTGGCAGGATAGCCATTTTTACAATATTAATTCTCCCTATCCAGGAGCAGGGGAGGTCTTTCCATTTTTCAGTGTCCTCTGCTATTTATTTTTTTAATGTTTTGAAATTTTCCTTGTAGAGATCTGAAGGGTCTTTGGTTAGATTGATTCCAAGGTATTTAATTTTCTGGTGGGCTATCATGAATGGTATTTTTTTCTGAAATTTCCTTCTCTTCCTGTTTGGAATTTGTGTAAAGAAAATCTATTGATTTTTGTGTGTTAATTTTGTAGCCTGCGACTTTGCTGAAGGAGTTAATTAGATCCAGAAGTTTTCTGGTTGAGGTTTTGGGGTCTTTCAGGTATAAGATCATATCATCTGCAAATAAGGGTAATTTGACCTCTTCCTTGCCAATCTGTATCCCTTTGATTTCTTTCTCTTGTCTGATTGCCCTGGCCAGGACTTCAATTACTATGTTAAATAGAATAGGAGAGAGAGGACATCCTTGTCTTGTTCTAGATCTAAGAGGAAATGGTTTCAGTTTTCCTCCATTTAATACAATGTTGGCTGTAGGTTTGTCATAAATGGCTTTTATGAAATTAATGTATTTGCCTGTTATACCTATCTTCTCCAACGTTTTTATCATGAAAAGGTGTTGCACTTTATCGAAGGCCTTTTCAGCGTCAATTGAGATGATCATGTGGTTTTTGTTTGCCAGTTTCCTGATACGCATTCTGAGTTTTTGAAAATCAATTTTATCTAATGTTACTTCAATATGTATTTAAATCTTCCTATGCTTTTTTTCCATTGAAAACCCTATGAACAGCAGAGGAGCACTGACAGTAGTATTTCGGCTGTTGTGCGCAGGGTCGCTATGAGTCAGATACGACAGCACCTAATAACACCACCAATATATTTTTAATCATAAATAAATGTAAATTATGCTCATATATGGTATTCACAAATGACAAGGTTTGAAAACTAAAGGAATAAGTCCTACTTAATTACATTCTGTTATTTGTTGTTATTGTGAGGTGTGGTCAAGTTGGGTCCAACTCATAGTGAGCCTATGTACAATATATGAAACATTCTCAACACTGTACCATGTCTGGCACTATGTCTGGCACTGCTGTTCATAGAGTTTTCCATGGATAATTGTTTCAGGAGTGGGCTGTTGGGTCTTTCTCCTTAGCCTACAATACCTGATATTCCCAGGCAGTCTCTCATTCAAGTATTAACAAGGCCCAGGACTCTGCTTAGTGTGTGAGGTCTGATGAGATAGGCTGCCAGGGTGGTACAGTGGTAGACATCCTATTATTTAATAATCTACTATAGGTATGTTAATATATTTAGATTCTTCATAGCTCTGCTTATCATAGCTAAGAGTCAAACAATTAGAGAATCATTATAAGAACTAATTTTTATCCATATAGTGGTAATGCTATAGTACAGAGATATTAAAATACAAATGGTCCCAGATTTATGAAGATCAGAATTAAAGATTTATCAGATTTGCTGTGAAAACATATTCACATAAAGTACTCTGTTTTTCGCTAAGGATAGCATTCAAAAAACTACATGAAATATTCAACATTTTATTATAAAAGAGGTTTTGTTGATAGGTGCCTTCAAGTTGGTATCCGACTCATAGATACCCTATGTACTGCAGGTGAAACACTATTGTCATGCTTCTCTGCTATTAAAAAGGTTTTCAATGGCAGATTGTTTTTTGGGAGTGGGTTGCCAGGTCCTTCTCCCAAGCCTTCAGTACCTAGTATTCCCAGGTGGTCTCCCATCCAAGTACTAACGAGGCCTGACCCTGCTTAGCTTCTGAGATCTGACATGATCAGACACCACAGTGCTACAGCTGCAGGCTAAAAGAGGCTTTATCTTTGACAATTTTGCCCAACTGTGAGATAACATAAGAGTTCTGAACACATTTAAAGTAGGCTAGGAAAAGCTACATTTGGTAGGCTAGGTGTACTAAATGTATTTTTGACTTATAATAGTTTCAGTTTATGATGGGTTTGTTGGGGGCATAACCTCATCATAAGTTGCAGAGCATCTTGTCACCAACAAAGTATTTAGTTGCTAGGAAAATTTTCACAAATAACTTTCTTATATGTAAAAAATTGACCAATAGTTTAGGAATGTATCTCTAAAAAAAGATGTGCACACAAGATGGAATTAGATGACAATTTATTGCAAGTTATATAGAAAAGAGTCTTTAATAAGGTTAAATATACAGAAGCATAACTTCTCTGCTAATCTATACCCCAGAGACATTTTTCCAAGTTCAAAGCCAAATTCCATTACTGGAACCACAACTTTCCCTTTATTACCAGAAAGAAGATTTTTCCTCAAACTTAAAAACAAAAAAAATTTATGAATGGCCAAATTATTTTATTTGATTCCATTTTTTACATTATGCCAAATGAAAAATCCTTTAACAAGAATAAAAATGTGTAAAAATCTGAAATGAATTACATATGATGAGTAACATATTGAACAAGCACCATACTCAGTAAGACTAATGTGCTATAAATTCTTTCTCTAGAGATCCACTCCCTAAAGATGTCCATCAAAAAGGTTAAAGGGCTCAGTAGTTCAATGGTTCATTCAATTCTGTCTAGACAATGAGAGATGATGATTCTATTTCCAATTGTTAACTTGTCTGTTGCCTTTTCAACTTACCTTAGCAAACCCAACAATGTCTATACTTGATTTATTCATTTCATAATGTTCTTGCTCACCAAAAACATCTTCAGCAGTTCATGAGATCCCCATACTAGAGCTTGAAACATTATTAAATTTAATTTCTCTGAGATCTGAGACTAGAGTCTGACCTCTGGTGTGGAAGAAGACATTCATCCACACAGAATTCTATGATACCCAACTTATATCTCCAGGTAAGGTAATAAATCACAAGACTCCAATCTCTCCTATTACACTTTTTCCACTCTGAGGGGCTTCTGTATTCTATCAGGTAGTATGTGAGTTTTAAAGGCTTTGCTTCTTCAGAAACAATTTTTTTCCAGTACTTATAAAAATAGTGTTTCAAAAGTTTGTGGGAGCTCTTGTCGCTTCACTTTTCATATTCTACTATATATGATAGGGTTTGCATCATAAATCAAGGAGAAGGTCCAGAAAATAAATATGGGCATAATTTCCTTTAATAAAATTTCAAATAATAGATTGCATGGCCCCTGCTCTGTGTTTATTTTAGGAACTAGGAGACAAGTAAATTTTCTTCAAATTCTTACTGCAAATTTGGAAGAACAGAGTTTGCCAATATACCCAAATTAGATATATGTTTGTAAATGAAACATATTTGATGTCAATGCCTATTTCACTATTTTATCTCAACTGTAAACTTAGTGAACAATATTGTGCAGGTTAAAATTGAGATTTTTATGAAGAACAGTGTTATTAAAAATGTAGTTCCTTAAATTTCTTGCTAAAATATAATAAATTATTAGTCATTCTTTCTATATTGAAACATTGACTGATATTAGTCTACTCTTACAACATATCCTATGTATTTTAATTATTAGTTAGTAGCACTCTTTTGGATATTGTGTGTGCTTCTTCATTTTTAATTATTTTATGTACTTTTATGGGCTGAGGTTTAGCTCAGTTGGTAGAGTACTGCTCTGTGCTCTCCAAGGCCCGGGGTTCCATCCCCAGCACCTCAGAAATGGGAGAAAGATGTGGCAATCCACTCCCAAAGTAATCCCGGAAACAATAAGGCATTGAGAACCTTATGAATAGCAGAGAAGCAATGACATAGTCCCAGGCATGGTACAGTCTCTGGTAGTGTTTTTTGTATATAGTGCTGCTGTGGATCAGACCCAACTCGACAGAACCTAACAAAAGCAAAATGCAATTTTTGAAACATTTATAGCATGTTTGGATTTTCAGAATTTTTTCATAGTAAATTTATATCAACTTTTCTGTCTCTTATTTAATAAAATGTTCAAGTGATGATACAAATACCCTTCTATATTTTTTGTTTTTTTTTCTGATTATTCTATCAATTTTAATTCTTTGTTAATCATAATCTAGTGAACTATTTTGTGTAGGTCAAATATGAGGTTAATTCAGTACAAAAATAACTAACTTTAAAATTTATTTTCTTTAAGAAACAAATTATTCTACACAGTATTTTTAAAGGAAAATAAAAATCCAATAAAGTAAAAATAATAAAATATAAATTTCATTTTCATCTGTACTCAGTTGAAGCAGAGAAAGAATAAGAAGTGAGAAGGTTGGTAGAAATGTGCTGGAGGAGAAAGAGAAAAAAAAAACCTTGTTGGATAAAGGGGACTAGACACCAGGAAGATGCTGAATGAAATCTGGAGAAGATACTGTCAAAGTTGAATGAAGTACAGAAATTGAATTACAAATAGTTCTTACATACAACTCCTAGGGAAATAAACAAAATGAAACAGAGGAATATGTAAGAATTAAGATATTCAGAGACACAAGTATATAGAAAACTTAGAGTATAACATGAAGTGAGACCACAAAAATGAAAACTCAAAATCATCAGTAAATGCAATATGGAAATGAAGAGGACTTCTATGGATTGGCACTGGGGAACAGTCAGCTATTTACACACCTTGGGTCATCATTCTGTGTTATTACATATGATTGCTTTGAAATCTGGATAAAAGCAATAGTTCAGAAAAATTCTTTCCACAGAACTATTGCTTTTCACATTTCAAAGTTTATTTTTAAATAAACTTTAAGGGCTATATATTTCTGAGTTTCCATGTTTGAATACATACAAATATATGATGAACATTTAAAGACTATAAATCAATTTACTTTCAGTTTAGCTTTCAGGTTTCTAGGTTTTGCAAGAAACAGAAAACAAAAATGAAATAACTGTGGATGCTAGGAAAAAAGAAAAGACATCAGACTAAAACAGGGACTATTAATGATGTTGTTGGTAGGTGCCATCGAGTCAGGTCTGACTCATAGCGACCCTATGCACAACAGAAGGAGACACTCCCCGACACTGTACCGTGCCTAACACTATTATCAGTGCTTCTCTGTTATTCCTAGGGATTTCAATGGCTGATTGTTTCGAGATTGTTTTGGGAGTAGGCTGTCAGGTCATTCTCCCCTTTCTGCAGTGTTGGGGATTGAATCCAGGGCCTCAGAGAGTGCAGAGTAGCACTCTACAACTAAGCTAACCAGGAAAAGGAAAAGTAGGAGTGAGAGTAGAAAAGAAAGAATAATGGTGTGCAGGAAAAAAATTTAAAAGTGAAGCAAAATCAATAAAAAAAAACAGTATCTTTTCATTGGTTAATTAGTATTTACAAACTAAGCCTTCATTATTCTATAATATCTGAATGTGGAATTTAAGCTGGCACATGCTTTATATCCTACAAGTTATTTTCCAAAATCAGACTGCTATACATGTATGAAATTCACTGATAATAGTGTTCAAGTATAGTACCATCAATATTATATACCAATTGGGCACCATGGCATGTGCCTGTAATCCTAATGATGAAAATAGTTTTGGCATAGATGCCCTGGAAAATTCTCAAGGACTACTGAAAGCCCCTAAATCACACTTTGAGAACTATTACTCTTTAACATCAGCTTTCTTTATCTGTTTGCATACGAAAACCATCTAAGAGTTGATCACTCTCCCTCCAAATACAAAGAATTGAAAAGTCTCACTAAATAGTGTGATATACCTCACATATTTATATTAATGATATTGAAAGGATTCATTGATCATAATAACCATGTTGTTGTTGTTAGGTGCCATCGAGTTGGTAGCCCACTCATAGTGACCCTCATAGGGTTTTCAATGGCTGTTTCGGGATTGCCTTGGGAGTGGATTACCAGGCCCTTCTCCCATCATAATAATCATAACACTATTAATAATCATAAACACTATTCAGAAATTTTCAATTACACTTTTGGAAAAGTACTTGAGAGAAAATATCATCAAGCAACTGAAATGAAGACTGTAGGATTTCCTTCTTAGAGGACTGCAAACATCAGGTGGTCTCAATTTCCTGGAATTTCTTTGCAGACCGAAATTCATTTATCCAGATCTCTTTTATTTTCAATACAGTATTTCAAGTAATGAACTACAGTGAACAAATTTAAATAAATAGCATTTTTATTAGCATATATTAATGCACAAAATAATGAATTTCATTATGAAAATTTTATATACTTGTATACATATGGTATTTGTGTGTGTGTGTGTGTGTGTGTGTGTGTGTGGTACTGTGGTTGAACCAAGGGCCCTGCACATACTTTGCAAGCACTCTACCATTAGGCTGCACCTCAGCATGGTTTTACTTTTTATTTTGAGACAGAGTGTCACTAAGTTTTGTAGGCTCCCTCTGCTCGTGAACTAGTGATCCTCCAGCTTCTGCCTCCTGAGTCTCTGAGATGATAGGCAGCACCACCATGCCAGGATACATACAGTATTTTTAAGAGTATATTTTCATCAAAGAGATGAATCAATGTGTGGAAACTTTTCTCATTAGTCCTATGTGGAAACTTCTATTAAAGTTTCATAATTTTTCATTTTAATATTGATTTAAAATATAGTCTAATGTGGATTTAAGAATACACCCTTATCCTAACCCCAAAAAACTAGTATGAATTATCTTATGTACATATTTTAATTATATAATACACCAAGATTCTGTCCTCAAATCAGCTTGGCAGTTATATATTTCTCTCACAAATAGAGCAAATAATACTGAACACCAATCTCTTTAATATTAGTGTATGTCAGAAATATAGAGTTATCTTTTTGTTGTGTTGTTCATTCACTTTTTGACCTAAAATTGTAGGTCCTTATATGCACTTTTCCTTGTCAAAAAAACAAAAGTGTAAACTTCATATGACAAGAAAATGTCAGTTCAGTTTGTCTACTGTGTCTACAATAAGACTACAATATCCGAAATCATTGAAATATCTGTATGAGTCACAATAGTTTATTATTTATTGACATGAATACATATGTGACCCTACTCAAGCCATCTGCCTTAATGAGTCATGTTCCATTAGATCACTTCTAATATGGAAATCTTTTATCTTTGCAGCTTTAGAAACAAATAAAAATTTCAATATGAGTAATTGCTCCAGCTCTGTGAATAAGTTCATCCTTTTAGGCTTCCCTGGCAGCTGGGAGATTCAGATGCTCCTCTTTTCAATCTTCTCTGGAACATATATCTCCACATTAATTGGAAACCTGTGCATTATCTGCGCTGTTACATGGGACTGTCAGCTACAAACTCCAATGTACATCTTGCTGGCCAACTTTTCCTTCCTGAAGATCTGTTTTATCACTTCTACTGTCCCCAATATGCTAGCCAACTTTCTCTCTGAGAGCTATACCATCTCTTTCTCTAGATGCTTCCTCCAGTTCTACTTCTTCTTCTCCATGGGCACCACTGAGACTTTCTTCTTGTCCATCATGGCTTTTGACAGGTACCTTGCTATCTGCAGGCCCCTGCAGTACACCACCAGCATGACTATTCAAAACTGTTTCAGTGTGGTGGGGGCCTGCTGCTGGGCATGTGGCTTCTTGTACTTCCTCCTGCCTGTTTACCTCATCTCCCAGCTCCCCTTTTGTTGTCCCAATAAGATTGATCATTTTCTATGTGATCCAGGACCCCTTATGAAACTGTCCTGTGAACCAGCTCCTGTCACTGAAATGATCTGTGCCGTCTATAACTCAGTCCTCGTTTTCTCCACCTTCTTCTTCATTACCAGCTCCTATGCCTTGGTAATCAGAGCTGTGCTCAGGGTGCCATCAGCAGAAGGCCAGAGAAAGGCTTTCTCCACATGTGGCTCCCATCTGACTGTAGTGTCCCTCTTCTATGGTTCCCTCATGGTTGTATACGTGAGCCCCACAGCAGGCAATCCAGCAGGGACACAGAAATTTATGACATTATTCTATTCTGTGTTGACTCCACTTTTCAATCCTTTATAGTCTAAGGAATAAAGAGATGAAGAAGGCCCTGAAAAAAGTATTCAAGACTGTGAGGTTTAGTCAGAACTATGCAAAAAAGGTTTGGAAGAACTGAAAGAGTATGTAGGGAATAATAAACTTTGATATTAAATTGAATTAGAAAAATATATTTGGGTGTAGTTCATATTCAAAGTTCATAAAATGCTTATAAACTTAGCTATATTAGTCTATTCTTTCTATTTCAAAATAAAATAAAAGTAAGCAAACAAAAATAACTTACCTTCCTGGCTTTTAGAGTAAATATTGGTTAATATTTCTTTCAATATTACATAATACCTGCACATACATACACATGTAAACAGTTGGTCCTACATTTACACTTATATTTTTCTCCTGTAAGTTGAAAGTTATTTATGCTAAACTTACAAAGCAATATGTCAATGTTAATTTCTGTGTTAATATTAGAAATTTGACAAAATGCATGTCTTCTTATGAAAGTTAATTTATCATAATTGTATATCTTCACTTTGTCTCACCAAAATTCAGTTAAAATACTTTTAGCATTAGAGCCAAATAATTGCCATACAGGTTTTCCATTATCCATTCACCTTCATGAACTATTTTTTAAAAGACTTCTATTTAGGATGAAACATACTTTTTCCTGATGTCTCACTGTGCCTACCACTAATTAAAACGTAATGACCAGAAGAAACTGGGTAGTGTTTCTGCTACAGAAGTTGCTAAATGTGCATTTTTCCAACACTCTACAGAACACTAGCAACTCAAACTCTTGATGGGAATTTCCTTCATCCCACAAGTTCAGTACCCATTAGCATTCATACCTCACTTTTCACTCTCTAGTTCCTGGCAACCACCAAATTATTTTCCATTTCTATGTATTTTCCTAATCAGGACATTACGTGGAATGGAATTTTACTGGATGCGGCCTTTTGTTACTAACTTCTTTCACTTATAATAATGTTTACCATGATCACTTATGTTATAGCAAATATTAGTACTTCATTCTTTTGTGTGATTTAATAGCATTCAGTTGAAATGCTATGTTACTGTTTTGCTTATCCATTCACCCATTGATGATAGTATGAATAATGCAAGAACAATTTGTTGTGAACATATGTCTTCATTTCCCCAGGATATATATCTAGGAGTGAAGTTGCTGGGTTATATGTAAATTTTATGTGTGACATTCCAAGGAAGTGTCAAGTCATTTTCCAAAGGGTTTGTACCATTTTATTATCAAATCACCAAGAAATATATGTTTAGAACCTCTGATCATGTTTTAATTAGGTTCTCCAACTTTTTATTGTTGAGTTGTAGAAAGTTTTTATGTGTTCTGGACAGAACACATATTTTTTCCCAATCTTGGGGCTATCTTTGTACTTTCAAAGATGCATCTTTTGAAGATTTGCATCTTGATGAAGGATAATTTATCTATTTGTTTTGTCACTTGTGATTTCAGTGTTATATTTAACAATACTTTACCAAAGGTCAGACATATTACTACTATATCTATTTAGAATATTGTTTTTTTCTGAATTCAAAGTTGTGTCCATTTATTATATATATATATATATATATATATATATATATATGCATTTCTTCTGTTGACTTCAAAATGAAAATTTTTGAAAATGAAAATTTTAAAGTCAGAATAAATGATAAATATTTGAAGATATAGATATATTTACCCTGATTTGAGCACTGTACAATGTATACATGTGGCAAAATATCAAATGGTAATATGATTTCCATGAAATGTTGCTCACAAACTCCTGTTGAAGACTTGGTCCCCAGATAGTGTGCTATTTGGGGAGATGCTAGACAATTTAGGAGGTAGGGCATGGCTGAAGGAAGTAGGTCACTGGAGGTGTGTCCTTGGAGGGCTATATCTTGACCTCCCCCCCCTTTCTCGCTTGTTCCTTCCTGTATACTGTAAACAATGTCTTCCACCATGCCCTTCCACCATGATGTTTCAAGCAATGTAGCCAGCCAATTAGGGACTGAAACTTCTGGAACTGTGAGCTCAAATAAATCTTATTCCTTTTAAGTTGTTTTTACCAATGATTACAGAAAATTAGTACCAAGAAGTGGAATCATTTTTGTGAATTTATCTAACCACATGGTTCAGAAGTCTTTGGAAGAAGTATTTTGGGAGGAATTTGAGAAAATTAAAAGAAAGAGACTGGAAAAATCTCAGAATGCTGTGAAGACAGACTAATGGGCAATATCAGTGGGGACACAGAAGATTAGAATGCCAACATAAGTGTGGGCAGTGAAGACCAGAACTGTGAGGTTTGAGATAGGATGAGGCCTCTATCTTGAACTGGACTATGGCCCATTCGTATCAAATTACAGCAGAGAACTTGTCTACATTTCGCCCATTCCCTGAGCCCCGCAGGAGACTGAATTTAATGGTGACAAACTAATTAATCTGGCAGGGGGAATTTTAAGGCATCCTCTCACCATTCAGCTGTCACAAGGGCACTGCTGTCTGCTTTTGTTGTTCTCAGGTGCCGTCAAGTCTGGTGGAACTAATAGTGACCCTATATAAAACAGAATGAAACACTTCTTGATTCTGTGTCATGCAATCATTTTATGTTTAAGTTCATTGTTTTAGCCACTGTGTCAATCCATCTACTTGAGAATCTTCCTTTTTTTTCCTGACCTGTCACTCTCTCAAACATGATGTCCTTCTCTAGGGATTGGTCCTTCCTAACAACATGTCCAAAATATGTCAGTTGCAGTCTAGCTGTCCTTGCTTCCAGGGAGCATTCTAATTGCACATATTCTAGAGTAGATCTTTTGATTCTTTTGGCAGTCCACAGTATATTCAATATTTTTCTTTAACACCATAATTTAAAAACATCAATTCATTTCCTGTCTCCCTTATTTACTGCCCAGCTTTCACAACCATATGATGCAGCTGAAAATATCATGTCATGAGTCAGTTGTAGCTTCATCTTCAATGTGACATCTTTACTTTTCAACACTTCAAAGAGATCTTTTGCAACAGATTTTTTCAATGCAATGCATCTTTTAATTTCTTGACTTCTGCTTCTGTAGGTGTTGATTATAGAGGCAAGTAAAGCAAAATCTTAGACAACTTCAATCTTTTCTTCATTTATGATGAAATTGCTTACTTACTCACTTACAAGGATTTTTTTTTAATGTTGAGATGCAATCCATACTAGCGGCTGTGTTTTTGATCTTTCTTAGTAAATATTTCAAATCTACTTTACTTTCAGCAAAGTTGTGTCATCTGCATAAGACAGGGTGTTAGTGAGTCTTCTTCCTATCTTGATGCCATGTTCTTCACAAAGTCCAGCTTCTCAGATACAGAGATGGAAGAAGTAGGGTGAAAGGATACATCCTTGACACACCTTTCCTGACTTTAAACCAAACAGTGTTTCCTTGTTCTGTTAAAATAACTACCTCCTGGTCCAAGACCAGATTTCTCATAAGTATAATTAAGTGTTTTGGCAGTCCTATTCTTTTCAACATTATGCATAATTTGTTGTGATCCACAAATTCCTTTGCATGATCAATAAAACATAAGTAGACATCTTTCTGATATTCTCTGCCTTTGGCCAATATCCATCTGACATCAGCAATGATGTCTCTGGTTCCAATCCCTCTTCTGAATCTGGCTTGACTTTCCAGCAATTCCCTGTCAATATACTGCTATAATCAGTTTTGAATGATCTTTACCAAAATTTTACTTATAGGTGATATTAATAATATTGTTTAATAATCTCTGCCTTAAACAACACAGGAAACATCAAACTAAGATGCAAAGAATATATAGGGTCATTATATCAAAAAGAATTGGTGAATGATCAAACATTTCAAGAGGTTGCATATGGTCAGGAACCCATGGTACTGAAGGAAGACCTGGAAGCTGCCTTGAATGCATTGGCTAAACACAAAGCCCCAGAAATTGATGGAATACCAACTGAGATGTGTCAATAAACAGATGCAGCTCTAGAGGTGCTCACTTGTGTATGCCAAAAGCTCTGAAAAACAGCTACCTGGTCAACTTACTGAAAGAGATCCATATTTGTGTCTATTCCAAAGAAAGGAGATCCAACTGAATGTCTGCTTTTAATCACATCTTTAGTGAAAATTGGGACAAATTGGAGAAGCAGAAAAATTTAAGAATCAGGTATTGGTTGTACATGCCAGTAATCTGAGCATTTATAAGGCAGAAGTAGGAGGAGCATAAGTTCTATGCTAGTCTGGTCTACATAGTAAGACCCTGTCTCAAAGTCAAAAAGAAAGAAAAAAAGAGAAAGAAAGCAGAAAGAGAAAAAAGAAAAGAAGAAAGAAAAAAGAAAGAAAGAGAAACATTGAAAAAGAAAACAAAAGAGAGAAAAGAAAAAAAGAAATATTTGAAAAACTTACATGCATTTTTCACAATAGCAAGGATATGGAACTAACCAAGGTCTTCATCAACAGAAGAATGGATTAAAAAATCATGGTATAGAGACATAATGAAATACCACTCTGCAATAAAAAAAATGAAATAATGTCATTTGCAGCAAAATTGATGGAACTGAAGAACATCATCTTAAATGAATGAATACAAGCTCAAAAAGAGAAATGCCATATGTTCTCACTCATATGTGGGAGTTGAATCTTACTTAAGGGAAGAAAAATCATATACATGAGTTTATATATAAAATGCACAATTAAACTTAGCAAAGAAGGGACAATATAAAAAGTAGAAAAGAGGAAGGGAACTAGCAGAGGGAAGCAAAGATTGTGGAAGGGATAAAAGATTGTAGAGGGATAAAAGGGGAGAGTATAATCTCAATATAAACAACACAACTTCGTGAGTACATTGTAAAAATAGGAGAATATAACACAAATATGCTCTTGAGTTTCACTGCATATTAGCCATAGGCTCCATAAAGCTTGTGAGTTGATGAAAATGTAGCCAGAAGTCATGCAATGTTTGCATAATGGAAAAAGCCAATGCCCTATTACTCTGTACTCCACCATCATTTACTAATAAAGGGAGAAAACAGAAAAGAAAAGAAGAAAAATTTGCTTGCCAGAAAAAGAGCACATTTAAAGTTGAGGGTAAGGAGAGGATGGTTTCTAAATGGATCAGCAACATTAGAAAGAATGTAAGTATTTTGGATTTAGACAATAGGAAAGATACCTTGAGGACACCTCAGGAATGGTCCAGACCCAATCCACATTGGACTCCAGGGTGTAAAAGTGTGACCTAATTTAAAATACTTTCCCCTGAGAAGAGACCGTGGGGCACCCTGCTCACTTAGGGCCACCTAGGAAGTTGCTTTCCCAATATTTGTTTCACAACATTCAACCACCAAGGCAAACAAAAGCTACTATAACCATAATGAAAAGGTGCCTTCCTCCTGCTTGCGCTGGTGGCAAACCTGGGCACTGTCTACATGGCTTTATAGGCATGCAAAATGGAAGAATTATGGGATTATAAAGCAGAACGTTCCACCCATAGTTCAAGGAAAGCTTTAGGGACCACACAATGTATAGCAAGGTTGGAGATTGGGCTCATGAGTTTGTGACATGTGAGGCTATGTGAAGCTGAAGATGCAATGGAGACCCCAGGAAGCTGGAGATTTTGGGAGTGTGGAACATCTAGCAACGAAAACTGCAGGCAGTGAGAAGAGCCGGCCCGCAAGAGAGGCCATGAGGACTGTAGCAAGGAAGGCCATGAAGATGGGGCTACCCCAGCCTTTTGGAGTTTGTGCCATAGCACCATGTCCCCCATATGTCAGCAAAACTATGGGATTTAATGCTGCTTCTGCTGGGTTTAGTCTGGCTTTGATCTCTGCCTTCTTTTCTATGGCCCTACTGCTCCATTTGGTTTAGAAATGTTTATTCTGTGCCATTGTGTATTGGAAGAATGTAACATTTTTGATTTATAGGGATTCATTGCTAAGAGGATGCTTTTTGTCTTTGGAAGAGACTATAGGCTTCAACTTTTGAACAATGCTAGAACTATGAAAACATTGGACTCCTGGAGATGGACTAAGTTTATTTTCAACTATGAGCTAGACCTGAGCCTTTGCAGCCTAGGGGCAAAATGTCATGGTTTGACTATGAAATTTCCTCCACAGCCTCATGTGTTAAATGCTTGATCCCCAGCTTGCTGGTGTTCTTTGGGGGAGGTGGTGGAAACTTCAGGAAGCAGGGCCTAACTGGATGAAGTAGTTAACTGTGGGCATGTCCATGAGGCATAGATTTTGACCTTCCCCCTTCTTGCCTCTTTTTCACTATCTGCCTCTTGCCTGCTGTGACGTAAGCACCTTCCTTCAACACATCCTTTCACCAGGATGTACCTTACATGCCACTGACCTCAAATCAATGGAGCAAGCTGACTTTTGGCTGAAGCCTCTGAAACTGTGAGCCCAAATAAATCCTTCCTCTTTCAAGTGTTTTTCTCACATATTTGGTCGCAATGAAGAAAAAATTAACACAATACATCATAAACCCATATAACTTTTGCATACAAATTTAAATAAAGAAGAGAAAAGAAAAATGTCTTTAATACTGCTGCTATCAAATCTTACTCCAATTTCCTCTGCCATGGAATTTATTTTCTAAGATCTGTGTTTTGGAATCAAAAATAAGGTTATACACTCCAGAAAAGCAAGGAATTTTTCCTTAAATAATTTGAATATAAAATAGGTAATAACAAATGATATTATATGTTATTTTCTATGGAACTAATGTAATAGCATTTGAATACCATCACAGCACTACTAATTCCAATTAATGAATCCTGATCTTGTAGAGTTTCTCTTGCTATGACTCTACATAGATTTATCCTAAGTCTCATTTAGTTCCTTCTGTAATATATCTCTTTGGTACATGAGATAGGAGATACCAATATCAAAAACTTGTGTTTTATCTTTTTAACAAGTCTTATTTCAATCATAATAGAATGCTGAACAAAAAATGGTCAATACGTATTTATGGTAGGTTGTTTTCTTTACTTTGGCAGTTCCTTTTATCATAATCGTATAAGTACAATTTAGTGATTAAGGAGAATTTAAATTTGTTTGGAATTTTTTCAGGTAGTGACAGAAATTGTGATTTAAAAGGAGATGGAAATATAATCCTGCATATTCAGTCAATGAAAACAGATAATCTGAATAGTACAATAATAAGCAAACAAACATTGCACTCTTTTCACTTCAATGAATGACAACTTCAAGAACTAAACTTTCTGCATAAGTCCATCAATGTTGATAATGTTACCCCACAATGCATTTCTAAATAATTTCTAAATAATTTAGGGATTATTGACTTGTTTTTCATTGAGAGATAATTTGAAAATTCCCATTCAAAACAGAAAACAAATATTTATGAACAAGAGTACTAACTGAAGTGGAATCAACATAAGAGAGAGCATACATTTCTTATACAGAAATAAAAACAATTCAATATCTCTACCACCAACTACCCATTCAAAGACAAATATCTTTAAAAAATAACCAAACACAGACAATAGTAGAATTTGTGGATTCTCTGGCATCGTTATCACACAATGGAAAAGAAGCCATGGCATTTAGAGATCTCCCTTGTTCCCCATGAAGATCAGTGTTGTGTTCAAGCTTCTAGAACATAGATCTATGCCCATCTACAATGACAGTTAATACACAGAGCATATAAAATGTACATGTACAATGAAGTTGAATTTGCCCAGGAGATATCTTGCTGAATGATGAAAGTCCTCATTCAGTATAATTTGCAACATTCCCCCAAATTTCACCATATTTGTTATTGTTTTGTTATAAAGCATTTATTTGATTAAATACCTATTATTTAGCCAGGTATCATGGCACCTGGGTACTTAGTAGGCTGTGGTAGTAGGATCACGTGTTCAAGACCAGAGAGAGCCTACACAACTATGCAAGACCCTGTCTCAAAACTAAAAGTAAAAATAAGAGATTGAAGAGGGTCCAGTTCAGTAGGACAGTACTTGACTAGCATGGAAAGGGCCCTTGGTTCAACCCCCAAGTACGGCAAAAAAAAAAAAAAAATTAAAGATACATTATTTAAACATGCAAAAATAGAAATGGTAACATAGTTGTTTTCAGTCATGAAGGAATTTATCAACTCCTTTCTTCCATGACAACCAACTGAGATTAAGGCCCTGAAGAAACAACATCCCAGGGGAAATGAATAGGAACAGATATGAAAATAAGTAGAGATAGACAAAACAGGCTGGGAATCACATACATTTTAAACAACCGGTAATTTTCCAGTCATATTTAAGAGCATTAGCATAATACCTTTTTTCAAGGGCACACAAAACATTTCCAAAGTTAGCCCATATTCTAGGCTATAATACAAATCTTAATTCATTTAAAGCATTTAAGTTGCACAAAGATTTGTACAAATATATATGCCAGTTGCACATGTAATAGCAAAAACTTGGAAACAACCCAAATTTCTTTCATCAACTGGACTGGTAAACTAATTGTAGTATATTGTTGTTGTTGTTGTTGTTGTTGTTGTTGTTGTTGTTGTTGTTAGGTGCTGTCAAGTTGTGTCTGACTCATAGCAACCCTTATAGGGTTTTCAATGGCTGATTGTTTCGGGATTGCCTCAGGAGTGGGTTGCCACGTCCTTCTCCCATTTTTGCAGTGCTGGAAATCGAACTCGGGGCCTCAGAGACCACAGAGCGGTGCTCTACAAACTGAGCTAAATCCTAGCCCCAATTATAGTATATAGATACCATGAAATATCAGTCAGCAACAAAAGAAGTACCTTATTAACACACACAAAATGTGATAAGTATGAAAGT
Source organism: Pedetes capensis (assembly GCA_007922755.1). Taxonomy (NCBI): domain Eukaryota; kingdom Metazoa; phylum Chordata; class Mammalia; order Rodentia; family Pedetidae; genus Pedetes; species Pedetes capensis. The sequence continues at coordinate 23,466 of VMDO01027034.1, forward strand.
AAGTATGCTGAGTATAAAGAACAAGATCAGAAAGAGAGTACATAAGATTTGATTTTATTAATATAAAACTCTAGAAAATGCAATTTAAAAAATACTGATAGATAAAGATTAGATGTTTTGTAGGGAGGAAGGATGTGTAGAAGGAAGGGAAAGATTAGCAAGGGATAAGTGAACTTTAGGAGTTGGGTATATGTTCTTTATCTTGACTGTGATGATCTTTTCATGGATATATACTTATCTCAAAACTTATATGTTGTTGTTGTTGTTGTTGTTAGGTGCCGTCAAGTTGGTATCCGACTCATAGCGACCCTCTGTACAACAGGCGAAACACTATTGTCAGTGCTTCTCTGCTGTTAATAGGGTTTTCAATGGCAGATTGATTTTTGGGAGGGGGTTGCCAGGTCCTTCTCCCAAGCCTACAGTATCTGGTGTTCCCTGGTGGTCTCCTATCCAAGTACTAACCAGGCCCGACCCTGCTTAGCTCCCAAGATCTGATGGGATCGATGCCACAGGACTATGGCTGCAGGCCCAAAACTTATATAAATGTTCACATAAATATGAGTAGAATATTGCAAGTCAGTTGCACCACAATAAAGTCATTTTAAAATCTAAGATGTCAAAATGTAGTAAGCATGTTTTAAACTTTCTTCTATGTCCTTACAAAAACTCTAAAGATATCTTAGGGACTTAACATATAGTGCATAACTATTCAGGGAATCAATTAATCACATGAAACAAAGCAATCAGCTGATCACAATTATCTTTCCCTTTGGATCACCATGACATGCAGTAGGACACTCCATCTATATATGGGAATTTGAGTGCTGGGTATATATCATACCAAATAGGACGTGACTTGTCCTGCATGCCAAACTGAAATATCATTTGTATCTGATTAGGTAGATCAATATCAAGTAAGATCAATATTGCAGGATACATTTTCTTAGTACTTAACAAATGAAGACTAATGTTTAAAACTTTGCTAGTTTTGAATGCTGAGAAATTTCTATGAGGTTTTCTCATCTCCATATTCTTATTTCCATAAAAGTAACAGTTGAAATCATCCTTAACAAAGAAGTCCCCAAGAGATGTCCAAGGTAAATTAGTTCTATGTTTCATGTTCTATTCAGATATAGAAGAGGAAAATTAAACCCTGGAGACAGCTTCCTGTGGTGAATATGTGCCAGATTGAGAGAAAGCATTTCCATAGATAGTGTCTCCACCCAATGTGGATGTCTCTCTCAAGCACACATCAGAGCAGAAGACCAAAAGAGAGTCTGATCTGGAAAAAAATTGAATTTAGTAAGTCATCTTATCTCTTTGACTCTCTTCCTTAAAATAATTATTAAAATATTTCTGGGATTTTTCTTCATGTGTGCCCACTATGCTTAGAGATGAGAGTGGCTTGCTTAGCTTTTGACCTCTTTTCATTTCTATATATTAAAAAACAATTCACAGATTAGCTTCTCATCTCCTGCTCTTCACTGAAGTTTTTATGGTATCCTTGCTAACAGGGCATATACCATACTTAGGCACTACTCTAAATTGTTCTCACATCTCTGAAGCGAGATCACTGTTCTTTGATGGCTGTTCATCTGAGCAGTTTCCAGCTATCCACACTTAAATCAACCTTCTTATTTAGTAAAATAATATTTTATTTCATGACAAGCATTGTAGATGAGAGAACATTTGACATATAAATAGAAGTAAAATGAGCTACATGTTGAGTAAGAAGTGATATTACTACATAAATAGGACTGCAACTTACACCTGAGAATGAAGGAAAGGATCACATGTTAGTGGGAGGAACTCAGACTCTTTCCCTGTATACTTTGCCCAATGTACATCTTAGCAATATATTAAATTCTCTGAGGGTAATATTCTTCTTGTGAGAAATAAAAATATGGAGAATATAATAGTTTGGTGTTATTATAAAAATATTCATGGGAGGGCATTGTATATAGACAGAGATATAAAAATGTTGCTCTTTTTCATACTCCTAAAGGAACAATACAATTTGACTCTTTCTCCAAATTTTTCAATTTTACCAATCCCAGAATGAACATCACTCTTTTGCTGAGAATGCTCTCTGTTACAAGTAAGAAATTCAAAGGTAGTATACTAGAATGTCCTACTGCCTCTTGTAGGTTCTCTTAAAATATTAATAACTCTTCCTGGGAAAGTGGCAGTGAAGGGTGAAAACATCGCTAAATTCCTGGAAAGCAAGCAGCCTACATGACATGTTCTTTGCATGTGTACATATTACAGGGTTGCTGAGTTCATGTATGTTAATGTATACAAAATATAAGCAGTAGATATGCTGAAGAAACTTTATCTTTAATTTAATATTTAAACTTT
>VMDO01027035.1:0-25824 GCA_007922755.1 Pedetes capensis
TATTTGACTTTTTCTTATCTCTTTCTACTTTTCTAGGTGCTTCTTAATCTTCTGCTCTAAATCAACATTTGAAAATATATGTCTTAGCTTGTTTTTGAATGAGAGAATTCTGATAATGCCCGATTTATTTATTTTTATTGCTAGTAGTTTTGGTGACACGCTTAAGAAAGTAATGACAACTCCAAACTCATGAAGATACACCCCTATGTTTTTTTGTTTTTTTTGTTTTTTTTACTAAGAGTTTGAGTTCTAGCTCTTTAGACTTAGTGGTTTCATCCATTTTAGGACAATTTCTTCATTAGTAGTATTTTAATGGTACGTACTTATGGGGTACAGAATCACACCGCAGTTCATATATACAATGTACAATTATCAAATCAGGATTTTGTTCACACTTCCATCTCCTTACACATTTTACATGTTTTGACTGACATTCAACAATAATTGAACATATTTATGAGGTACAGAATGATTTTTTTAAAAAAATGCATACGGTCTAGTGAGATTCATTACACGATTTTTACAAAATTGCATCCTGTATTGTGCGCTTCTTCTCCCTCTTCGCCTCTCTACGCGTCTCCCCTCCCCCTCTCAATTTTCCCGTGAGGTTAATATATTTACACCTTGTTTGGTTCAGAGCCAAATTCCTTCCTTCCTTCTTTCCTCGTTTCTGCATGCGTAACAAGATGCCTCTCCCAGATGGCGGATAGCCCTATATATTTTTTTTGTAAGGAATTTTTATTATTTTCCAAATAAAATTGAAGAGTAATAGCAAACAGATACTTCTTTTGTGAAATCTTGGAGACTTCTACCTAAGATGGAGTCGCTGTCCGAGTGAGCGAGTCTTCCAGCACGAACCTGGATCATCCAACAGGCGGCACCTGAGCTGCCACCGAGCCACCTGCGGCCGTGACCCGGGAGCTGCAGCTGTGGCTGCAAACTGACCAATGCGCTGCGCCCTGCGCCGCCCAGGTCCCCGCCAATCACTGCAGCTCTGCCTGCTTCCACCGGGGCCCTTTGTGGTCTCTGCAAACGCCCTTGGCTTGGCTGGGTCTGTCTTCAGAGCGGCAATGCCCAAGTCCCCGGGTAAAGCGCCTTTGTATTCTACAGCCCGATATTGATCACTGATCTTGCTTTTGTCCGCTAGGGCTATAAACACACGTGCTGAAGACAGCGAACTGGTGACGCTAACGGCAGGCTCCCGGGGGTGCGATGTGCCTGTCATAAAGCAATCACACAGTGCCCTCTGGTGGCCGCATGAGAAAACGGCACGGATGTCCGGGCCTCCATGGTTCAGTCCAAGCTCTGAAACTCAAAACAGTGCTGAGATTCCATCTCACTTCAGGAAGAAGGGCCCAGATTAACAAAATAAATAGCAGCAAACCCTGGCGGGGCTTCGGAGGGAAAGGAACCCATTTACATGGCTGGTGGAACTGTGAATTAGTTCAGCCACTTTGGAAGTCAATATGGAGACACCTTACAAAACTAAGAATAGGACTGTCCTATGACCCAGCTTTTCCACTCCTGGGAATATACGCAGAAGAACTGCACTTCCATATCTAGTGCAATGCTCTTCACAATTGCCAGGATATGGAACCAACCCGGATGTCCATCAACAGAGGAGTGGATTGAAAAATTGTGGCATATATACACAGTGGAATATTACTCAGCAATGAAAACAAATGAAATTAAGTCATCTGCAGCAAAATGGATGGAACTGGAGAACGTCATCTTAAGTGAACAAACCCAGACCCCAAAAGAAAAATATTAGATGTTCTCACTCACACGTAGGAGCTAAATCTAAGATAAAAGAAGAAAAAAAAGTAACTATACATGTGTAGGTAGATAAATGTGAACAGTAATACTTATCTAAGAAAAGAAAATATAAGCAGAGTGGAAGGAAGGGGGGAGGGGATCAGCGGGTGAGAGCAGAGGTTGAGGAAGGGGGAAGTCATGTAGAGGGGAAAAGGGGAGAGGAAAATCTCAAAATAGATGATGCGAGTATATTAATACATGGGAAAAAACAGGGGAAGGAAAAACACCAATGAGAACACAACCCAGGATTGCCTATGAGTTTTATTACACAGTAATTAAAACTCCAACTTTTTTCTTTTTCTTCTCTTCTTTATACGGTTCTGTAAAATATGTAAATTGGTGAATGGGCAAGCCAAAGTGAGGTAATAGTTGCATAATGGATATTCCAAAAGTCTCCTTACTCTACCCCACCAACATTTATAAATAAAGAGGGGGGGAGCTTTCTGCTATGAGATCAAAGCAAAATCCTCCAAGGTGCATTGTTTTGGGGGTGTCTTTTGGAGGAAGTTCTTATTCAGGACTTCAGATAAAGGTGGCAAATGGGGCTGTGATTCTGTGAGTGGCATCTGTCTCTGAGAACAATCCAGAGAGGCAGGCCCTTGTCCGGCCACCAGCAGCCGTGACTCTGGCTGCTGAGGGTAGAGGAGGGACACAGGAACCCCCCCACCCCCAGCACCCCAGGCTCCTCGCTAAGCATGGAGTCACAGCCACCAGCCCACCCCCTGGGAATGTGAATCCAGCCCAGCTGTTCACTTGATGGGTCTCAGCTTCCCACACTGGCCTGGCCTCAGAGCCCCACCCTCCATGCGTGGACATAAAGCCTAGTTCCTGCAGCCTGTACAATTTTATGTCCATAAAGTTTGGAATTTACATGAAGGGGACAAATTTGCTGAAAGAAAAATAAAAAGAACTGGCTAGTGACTTCTTCATAGAAATGACCGAGAGAGTCAATCTCTTCTCATTCTCGCATTTCGCACGATGATTTATGTTTAAAATGGCATGTTGTTGTTGTTGTTGTTGTTGTTGTTGTTAGGTGCCGTTGAGTCGGTATCCGACTCATAGCAACCCTCATAGGGTTTTCAATGGCTGTTTTGGGATTGCCTTGAGAGTGGATTGCCAGGTCCTTCTCTCATTTCTGCGGTGCTGGGAATTGAACTCGGGACCTCAGAGACTGCAGCGCAGCGCTCTACCAACTGAGCTAAATCCCAGCCCTTTAAAATGGCATACGACTCATTTTTAGAGTGACAGGAAGGTTCTCCTTCAAGCACCCAAAGCCTCCCCTGCTACCCCTTGTTCCAGTGTAACTGCAGTGGTCTCAGAGATCCGGAGATATTGATGTCACCCTGCGTCAGGTGGCATTGCCACGTGAGTTGTCCACACTAGCATTTCCTCCAAGAGAGACAAATACCGTGGCAGACAAAGCCCACTGCTCAGAACAAGTTCTTTTTTCTCCTTCCTGGGCACCCGGCCACGTGTGGCCAAGCGACCGCATTCCAGCCTGTGGGCTGTGGGTGGACGTGGCGGGTCCTTCTGGACTGTGACCTTCAGATGTGACTGGTCCGCTCTTGCTCTCTTCCCCCCTCTGCTGGCTGCAATCTGAGAGAATGGAAGAACTTTCCGCAAGGTGCTGTGTAGAAAAGCTGCCTGCCCATCAGAGAGCCTGGCTTGGACTCTTAGGGAATGGGCGATAAACTTTTAGTGTGTCAGGCCACTGACATGTGGGAGCTGTAGGTTTAGCTGCTAGCGTTCATGGAGATAATACAGATATTGGGGTGGGTGTGGCATAGAGTGTCACCAATGCCCACGATTTATATAAAACACCATCGATTGCACTGGATAAATCCCAGCTAGATGTGCTTCAGATAACTAAATTTTCTCCATTCTCTACCATCGTTCTTGCTCCAAAATTAATTTTTTTTGGCTGAGTGACTAACTCTAGTCAATAAGATGTCAGCATGTGCCGCCCCCACTAATGGGATTCTGCCTTAAGAGAGAGCTGCCTTGTGCCACGCACCCTTTCCTTCCTGACTCTTTCCTCTAGGTCACCTGGAATGCAGATGTGATGGTGGCAGTGCGTTATGGTTTGGATGACAAGTGTCCTCTCAAAAAGTTCACGTGTTGAAGGCTTCGTCCCCAGCTGGTGGAGTCAATCCCCCAGAAGTGATTGGCTCATAAGGGATCTGACTTAATCAATGGGTTTACCCATCGATGGTTTCCTCATAGGATGGCATGATTGGGAAGGGGTGGGAACTTCGGGGGGCGTGGCCCGGGAGGAGGAGGCAGGCCAGCAGGGCGTGTTCTTGGGGGCGTATCTTGTTGTGAGCCCCGCCCTCCTCCCCTCTCTGCCTCCTGTGTGCCCTGAGGTGAGCGCTTTGCTCTTCCGCATGCTCCCTGCCGTGATGTTCTGCCTTTCATTCAGGGGCCCAGCAGCAGAGCCAAAGGAACGTGACCCCAAACCTCTGGAACTGTTGTTGTTGTTAGGTGCCGTCGAGTCATGTCCAACTCATAGCTACCCTTATAGGGTTTTCAATGGCTGATTGTTTCAGGATTGCCTTGGGAGTGGATTGCCATATCCTTCTCCCATTTTTGCGGTGCTGGGAATCAAACTCAGGACCTCAGAGACTGCAGAGCAGTGCTCTACCAACTGAGCTAAATCCCAGCCCCCTCTGGAACTGTGGGTCCCCAAAAATCCTTCCTCCACGGAGTTGTTCTCAGGTGTTTGTCACCACGATGACAGTCTGACCAACAGAGAGTGCTTGTCGTTGTTGTGGTTAGGTGCCCTTGGGACCTGCATAGGGTTTTCAGTGGCTAATTGTTTCCAGAGTGGACTGCCACACCCTTCTTCCATTTTTGTGGTGCTGGGGATCGAACCCGTGTCCCTAGAAAGTGCAGCAAGTGCTACCCTACCAACTGAGCTAAACCCCAGCCCAACAGAGAGTGCTAGAGATGATTGAGTGGTGAAGTATAGGAAATCTGTGCTAAGAAAGTTTTATGGACTGCCTACATCCAGACTAATATTTGAGAGACAGAGATGAACTTTTTAGCATGCAAATCATTTAGGGTCTTGGTTATGTGTAGCCCCACTGGATTTTAATCCAAATACGTGGTCTTGAAAGATAATAAATGTTTAGCAGCCTCAAAAATTTGAAAGGACACTATAAGAAGAAAAAATTATGGTATATCCTCTTAAATCTCATTGAAAAATAAAAGTCATCCATTTACTTATCCGCCTAAGAAGCGCAGCCTAAGGAGTAAAGAGAGTCATGCTAGGGATTCAAAAGTTATGTGCATGTTTTTCCTAATCTGGAAAGGACCACGCACAACTGTCAGATTAAATGTTGTAAAGGAAACCGAAGCCAGCCTGAAAAACGATGAGGAAAGCAGATCATTTCAAATGATAAGTCTGAAGCCTGCTCCCTAGGCAGAGCTCAGCGTCAAGCTCCCATGAACTAATTCATCTTGAGACACAGCCCAAAGTCACTGTCAAGGTAGCTGGGGCATTATCTTTCTTTTGTCATGACAAACTATCTTCTAAATGGCTAAATGCACTTTTTTTCCCCTCTCGTGGAGGAAAAGATACATACATGATTCACACTTATTCCTGTGTGGTATGACAATATCCGGGAATGGTGATGGGAACAGAGACGCAAAGCTTTCAAGAAAAAACTCCCAGCTGGAGTGAGGAGTGTGGGTAATGCCCCAGATGCACAGGTCTAGATGCTGAACTGGGACATGTTTCTGGACACTGCTGCGTGTGACTTTAGCGCCACAAATAGAGGAGAGGTAGTTATTTCTCGGAGTGGCTCCTTAGAAGCCATGGAAGGGAAACGTGGAACGTGAAGCAGGTTCGCAGAGATCATCACTGGTTTTAGTCTTGAAGTAGCTTCAGGCTAGAATGACCCTAGGGTAAGAGAAAGAATTAGCCGTGTGGAAGTCTGTTGAGTAGCTTAAGGTTTGAAGGATGGAAGAGAAAGGAAAATTGTATCAGAATTGAGGAGTTGAACAATTGTAGACAACGAGAACATGGTAAAAGAACAAGTTCATGTTTTTATGATTGGCATGGAAACAATGGTTATCCACCCATCCATCACCCATCCGTCACATGTGCACAAGCTCTAATTTGTGTATGGGAGTTAGTAAACCATATGGACATTTTGCCTGCGGCCATAGCCCTGTGGCAACAATCCTGTCAGATCTCGGAAGCTAAGCATAGTCAGGCCTGGTTAGTACTTGGATGGGAGACCACCTGGGAACATCAGGTGCTCTAGGCTTGGGAGAGGGACCCAGCAACCCACTCCCAAAAATCAATCTGCCATTGAAAACCCTATGAACAGCAGAGAAGCACTGACAGTAGTGTTTCACCTGTTGTACATAGGGTTGCTATGAATCGGATACCGACTTGACACCTAACAACATAGCTGCCGGTACAGGATCTGCCCAGGACTGGGGAACATGTTGGGAGTGATAAAGCAATGGATTGAAAAAAGCAGAGAACACAGCATTTACTGATTGCCTCAAACCACAGCCCCTGCTGGTGTGAGGGCGCTACGCATCTAACACATTTTGACTCTGGTCTCGTGCACAGTGGCCTTGTTTATCAAAGTCTCTCATCTTCAACATTGTTGGATACACACTTATTGTTCCTCTGCCCCTCTTCTTCACAGCCTCCTAGTTTTTGACTGTCTTTTATTTGTAAATAGATTTGCCTTAAGGTAGCCATTGGTGTTGGTATTAAAAGCTGTCAAGTTGGTGTCCAACTCCTAGCAACCGCTAAGTACGACAGGAGAAACAGTTTGGTGATTGGTTCTCTGCTGTTCACAGGGTTTTCAATGGCTGATTGTTTTTTGGGGAATGGGTTGCCAGGTCCATCTCCTAAGCCTACAGCACCTGGTGTTCCCAGGTGGTCTTCTTTCCAAGCACTAACCAGGCCGGACCCTGCTTAGCTACCAAGATCTGATGGGATTGGATGCCACAGGGCTATGGCTGTAGGCAAGGCATCCATAGCACCTCCTAACAAAGGAAGGAAACTAAGTCAGGGTATGCGATGATGTTCCGGTCACTGGTTGGCTTCTTAGGAGATGGAATGGGTGTTGCTACCGTCTTTGGCTGGCTGCTATGGTACAGGCAGTGGGGTTTGTTGAGTCTAGCACCAAGCCTGAGTCTAATGCCTGGGGCAGACAGGGGTGTGATGTGGAACTTAGGGAAGGCACAACATAGTCTTTCTGGGATTACTAACTCCTTCCTACCTTCATGATGCCCTGGAAGATGCACAGTGAGGAATGACTGAGGTTCATCAGAGACGGGTAAAGCGGACAACAAAGGACACAAGGGAGCCAGGAGGTTCATCTTCACATATTCAGAGATCTGTCATATGGACGAGGGAACTTATTGTTCTGTTCTCTACAGAACTTCTCTCTTCTTTTTGCTCAAGTACACATGAAAATCTGTTAAAAAGGCAACTACTTCTTGCATAATTTTCATTTGTTCCTTCAAACAACTTTATCATAACTGCACTAGTTTGAAGGGCTTAATTTCATGTATATGCCACGTTATCTTTGCTCAGTCAATATGGCTGTATCAGAACCTTGTAGTGCAGATTTTATCACTCACCTTATGGAAAATGGGCACCACATAATCCAATTGGCAAAGCCAATCCTCATTGTCAGGCTAATCAGCCGAGTTACATTTACTTTATGTTGGAAAGAAACCTGACCTCGTTTTCTGACTCAGAGAAATGTGTTCATGTGTGTTTTTATGACAGCTATTTCACCTCTTCATTCTACATAATAAATAATCAGTGGATTTGGATGAATGGACAGATGGATGGATGATGGATGCGTGGGTAAATGTTGTATGGATGACAGTGTCCTAGCCTGCTTGTTCTCTGGATGAAATAAGGTAGTGCTGTCTTCAGTGTTTCTCATTGTAGCTCTTTTTGCTTTTTGGTCACAGGACATTATCTCAGCAACTGTGCATTCTGAAGCTGCCCCACTGTTTCTTGCCCAGATTTGTGTTGCCTGTAGGAATAAGATGAAGGCTGGGTCAAAGGGGCACCATATAAAGTAGAAAGGCTATTGTAAAGGGGGATGATCTTTTAAGGAGGCTAACTTGGGATGGAAGACATGTGGCAGTTGAAGGGTTGGAAAAATGAAATGGATCCCACTGTTATTCCTTGGCAGGTCTTCTTGCTTCTCCAGGGGTACTCTAGCCCCAGCTCTAAGAGCAAAGCCCTGGAAGAGAAGGTGAGAATTAGGGCTAAAGTGAACAGAACTATTAAAGCCAGTCTGCTTTATTGAATGAGTTTCTTGTCATTGAAACTATTGACACAGAATCTGGGTGGTCGGTTGTCACAGATGTCCTAGAAATGGGGCCTGAACAGTGACTATCAATTTGACTGGAGAATACTTACAGATGCCCTCCCAACTCAAGGATTTGTGGTGTTCTAGCCAGGATCAGGGCTGGGATTTAGCTCAGTTGGTATAGAGTTGCTCTGCAGTCTCTGAGGTTCTGAGTTTGATTCCCAGCACCACAAAAATGGGAAAAGGATGTGGCAATCCACTCCTGAGGCAATCCTGAAACAGTCAGCCATTGAAAACCCTATGAGGGTTGCTATGAGTCGGACACAACTTGATGGCACCTAACAACAACAACAAGCCGGGATCATTCCAACTTCAGAGTGTGTTGGGATTATAATACCATTTTAGAATCCTGAGAGGAAAAAAGAACCCATTATCTCTTAAACATTGTTTACTTTCCCTTTATTGACCTTTCCCTGTTTGTTTTTGCACATTAGAATTGACTTCCAAAGTTATCTACTATTTGCTTCCAGTTAGCTAATGGGAGATGTCATTTGCTTAATAGGACGCAAATGGATTTTCCCCCCCTAAGTTTCAGAGGCAGGAAGTTGTTAAATCAGCTTATAAAGCACATATACATTTATATAATTAGACTCAACAAGGCGACACTTATTTCTGGGTATGGAACACAGGTGGCTGAAGATGGGAGTTGGAGCAGGCTGGGCGGGAAGACAGAGCTGAGGGGTTGGGGTACTGACCACAGTTTACCTCGGCAGGGTGGGCTCCTGTTGGGCCTGTACTGCTTGCTCCTTGTACAGTGGAAATGAGAGCAGGCTTTTGGGCAGTTTTCTACCTGGGCTTTTGGGAGAGTCACGAGTGAGGCTGAATGTGAAGCTGGTGAGGGTGTGGTGGGGAGTGAGGAGCCTCCCTGATCCTCCTCATCCCAGGAGGCCCCCATAGCTCCCACTGCTACATTCTGCATTTAATGAAAATGGCGCTGGTTCCATGGCAATCTGGGAGTGATTTCACACAGTGGGATCTGGGGAAATATTCATTTCTGGCCTCGCCTCTTCCATATTGCTCTGAAGCTACCTGCAGAGGAGGCCATCCCTTACATGGTCCCGGTTAAGGGCACTGAGTCTGTGGCAGCTAGTCCTGGCTTTGGTTCTCTGTGTGTTTCCTTCAAGAGAGGTCCAAGCCTCTCCATTCTTCTCTCTCCAGCTCACCAACGCAGCCCAGCAAAGCAGCCAGCAATTTCCGAGGGTCTCTATCCTGCAGGGAGAGCTGATCCCAGCCTGGTTCCCACAGGCACGTGGTTCCCACAGGCAAGCTGAGGAGGGGCTTTGTGCTGCTGGGACACCTGTTTGGATCCATGAGTCAAAGATTTAATGAATTAGAACCATATCAAGACCCCCCTGGCCTTCTCCAACTAAACCTCCAAGAACTGTTCCTCTGGTGGGCTTACGAATACACCACCCACCACTCTGCACCTGCATTCATAACTTCTCAGTGTCCGTCCACATCCAAAGAACAAATCACGGGTTTGTCTCCCCTATGAATGAATGGCTTGAAGGAGAATGGTTTGATTCAGAAGGGTGAGTGTTAAGAGAAGAGGAATTTGGTAAGAGTCATGATAAAATCACCGCCTGAGGTTAAGCTAAGTCCATCCACAGCCGGCACTGAATTATCCCTTCCCTCAAATCCAACCAGTAAAAGAACTTTTAAAATCAAAGCTCCTTTATTTACTTTTATTTATTTATTTGGTCATTTATTGATTGATTGATTTTGCAGTTCTTTGGGGCTCAAATACAGGGCCTTACACATATTTTGCCAGTGCTCCACTACTGGGCTGCACCCATAGTTCATTAAAAAAATTTTTTTTTTTTTAAATCTTGAGACAGGGTCTTGCTAAGTAATGCAGGCTGCCTCTGGCCTTGAACCTGTGATCCTCCTGCCTCTGCCTCCTGAATTACTGGGATTATAGGTGTGCACCACCATGTCCAGTGTCTCTTTATTAATGGAAAAGATTCTTGGTCATATGAGTTAGGGAAGAAGGGTGACAGATGTGTGCACTATAGACAAGATGTTATTATGAGAGACATGTCATTTTGTGAATCCAGAGGATTAATTGTTGTTGTTGTTAGTGCCCTCGAGTTGGTATCTGACTCATAGCAACCCTACCTACAACAAGTGGAACAGTATTATCAGTGCTTCTCTGCTGTTCATAGGGTTTTCAATGGTGGATTGATTTTTAGGAGTGGGTTGCTGGGTCCTTCTTCCAAGCCTACAGCACCTGATGTTCCCAGGTGGTCTCTCATCCAAATACTAACCAGGCCTGACCCTGCTTAGCTTCCGAGATCTGATGGGATCGGATGCCACAGGGCTATGGCTGCAGGCAAAGGATTAATACCAGAGTTTTATTTAAATAATTCACTCCACTGAGCTGTCTAGAATGATGAAAAACTCCGTGAAGCAAAGCATGATGTAAAAATTGTTGAGAATTACAGTGGAAGACTAAGATGCCTATCAAAAAGAGGAAAGGGATTGATGTAAGCATCATTTTTGCCAGTCTTGGCTTAGATGCTGACCAGTTGGCCCTGTGTAGAGTCCACAGGGGTTCAGAGCTCACACGTGGTGTTTTAGTTCATTGACTCATCTTTAGTCTATGCAGCTTCACATATTCAGTAAATGGAATTGGCAAGACATCCTCTGGACCCTAATCCACATAATTTGCCCATGGAGGTATCTTGTGTTTTGGGGGGATTTTTTTTCCCTTATGCTACAGTGATTTCTGATTTCCCAAATATTTCCTAATAGTTAACTGGCAAATGATTGATATTTTGAAATAGGTAGAATAAGGGCTGGGTGTTGGAGGGATGAGTTGAAGTCTCAGAAATATGCCTCCCTAGCTCACCTAGGGCTGGGCTCAGCTCAGTTGGTAGAATGCCGCTCTGCAGTCTCTGAGGTCCTGAGTTCAATTCTCAGCACCACAAAAATGGGAGGACATGGCAATCCACTCCCAAGGTGATCTCGAAACAGCCATTGAAAACCCTACAAGGGTCACTATGAGTCAGACATGACTTGACTGCACCTAACAACAAGAAAGCTCACCTAAGGCAACTCTCTTTGTACTTTGTTGCAAGAATGTTAGTAATTCTGTTCTTATAAACCACCGGCACAGTGTTCTCTTTAGAAGCACGGTGCTGGGAAGAGTGAGCGTCCACCATCTGAGGCTCCTCTTCCAAAGCGAGTCTCACCAATATTGACCACATAGTGTAAATGAAAGTCAGCCAACGAGACTACCACTAAGAGAAAGCCCGCTGCCTTCGCATACCATGTGTGCTGGGGGCGCATCCTCATGAAGAGTGACCAGTTCCACTGAGACGGGATCTTGACACCTCCAAGAAACCGAAGCAAGAGATGGCATGGGGGACGCCTGGCAAAAGTGCCCAAGAATGGCTCTCATTTGACCAAACAGGAGATGGCTGCATCCTCTTCAGATCTCTCTAAATACTCTGGGCAACAGGGTTTCTTTTCAAAAACTCATATACACATGCTCTTCCAAACCCTGCCTTGGTGAGGTGGTGTTTTAACAAAAGATCATGCATGCTCATTGTTTAGTGTTGATTTTTAATTGGTAGATACACCAGATACTTTAAAGACTTTTTTTTTTTTTTTTTTTTTTGGTGGTACTGGGGGTTGAACCCAGGGTCTTGTGCTTGGCTTGCATGCTCTGAGAGACCTGGACCACTGAGCTGTACCCCCAGCCCAATGTTTTTACTTTTTTGAGACAGGGTCTCGCTAAATTACACAGACTGCTTCCGGTCTTGAACTTGCGATCCTCCTGCCTCCGCCTCCCGAGCCGCTGGGATTATAAGCGTGCGCCACCGCACCCGGGTCTAAAGACTATTCTTAATTGCCATGGGGACTATATAGCTTATGATAGAGAAAAGAAAACTTCTATTTCAAGGGTGAAATGTCCCAGTTCAGTCGACTAAAATGATAAATACTTTGGGAAAACATTGAAATCAATGAATTGGGGCTTATTTTACAAAATTCCTTCCCCAAGTCACCATTTGGATAAGGAAGCAATAATCCCCCCAGAAAATCTATTTATCAACTTGTACAAAGGTACTTTTCAGTTAAAATTCACCTCATAGTTGGTATTTTCAAAAATTACCATGTCCTTATGCTTCTTTTCTCCCATAAGGTCAGCCATTTTTATAGCTACATTTTATGTTAAATGTAGCAAATCAAGGAAGACTTGGATATAGTCAGCAAGTTCTCTTGCTTCTGTCCTGAGTTTCATGTGTGAGTTTTGAGGATGGTGTGGTGGTGAGGAAGCGTTTCCTTGCCTTGCCATCTGCACTGATCTGAATGGTAATTTTAGCAAACTGAAATGGGTGGAACTCGGGGGCCCCCCTCATCCAGCAAGCACAAATCCACGCTATAAACTGAGGGTGAGGATTTAATGACGGACAGGAAAACAAATAAACAAAAAACGTACACTAAAGTGGGAGGGAGGGAGGGAGAGCGAGAGAGAGAGAACGAGAGAGAGTGAGAGAGAGAGAGAGAGAGAGAGAGAGAGAGAGAGAGAGAGAGAGAGAGAGAGGGCCCTGGTGGTGCATGTCAGTAATCCCAGCACCCAGGAGGGTGAGGCAGAAGGGTTGATGCACAGGCGAGGCCAATGTGGGCTACACAGTGAGACCTTGTCTCAAAAAACCAGGAAAAAGTGACAGAGAGAGAGAGAGAGAGAGAGGAAGAAAGACAGAGAGAGAGAGGGAGACAGAGACACAGAGAGAGACACAGAGAGGGAGACAGACAGAGAGAGAGACAGAGGAGACAGAGAGAGAGAGACAGAGAGAGAAAGAGAGAGAGAAAGAGAGACAGAGACGGGGCGGGAAGGGAGAGAGTTTTTGCTCTTACCGTGTGAGATGAAGTCAGGTCTCCATACCAAGGCAATAATTAGTGAATTAGTGTCTGGGGGTCAGGCTGTGACACAGCAAGACAGCCACGAAGCAGCCAGGCGTGACATTTAAAGACCCATCATGCTCCTTGCCACCGGGAACTTGTGGTTGTACCTACTCTTGTAGTAATTAAAAAATCCCTGCCATAAAATGTGCGCTGATTTTTTTTTTCCCATGAGTAAAACATTTTCTGATGAGCTCAAAAGAAAAAAAAAAAAGTTCTAAAACAGGAAAGCAAAGGAAGGATAAGCATTTCTTTTAAAAAGAGGGACACTTCCTTGTGTGTGTGGTGCTGGGGGTTGGGTGCAGGGTCTTGCGTGTGCTAGGCAAGTGCTCTGCCACTGAGCTCCGTGTTGTTGTTGTTGTTAGGTGCCGTCAAGTCGGTATCCGACTTATGGCGACCCTCATAGGGTTTTCAATGGCTGGCTGTTTTGGGATTGCCTTGGGAGTGGATTGCCAGGTCCTTCTCCCATTTTTGCGGTGCAGGGAATTGAACTCGGGACCTCAGAGACTGCAGCGCAGTGCTCTACCAACTGAGCTAAATCCATAGGTAGAAATAAACATGTTTCCTTGCTTGTATCCTCGATGCAAGGACTGTATGTGTCTAAGTTATTTATTTGTTTATTTTTGTGGTACTGGGGGTTGAACCCAGGGCCTTGCACCTGCATGCTCTGCAAGTGCTGGACCACTGAGCTGTGCCCCCAGCCCCCCCCCTTTTTTTTTTTTACTTTTTGAGACAGGGTCTCGCTAAGTTATGCAGACTGCCTCTGGTCTCGAACTTGCAACTTTCCCGCCTCAGCAGCCGCTGGGATTATAGGCATGCACCACCACGCCAGGCTTGTCCAAGTTATTTTTGTTGTTGTTTGGTGGTGGTAGGGATCGAACCCAGGGTCTTTGGCATGCTACGTGCTCCACTCCTGAGCTACACTCCAGCCCTAAGCACTGGGCGTGAATACACGGTTTACACAGGCTGAACACATGACCAGGAGGTGTTTGGGGCAAGGACAGCGTATGGAAGGTTGGAAGAAAGTTCTACTTTATGCAGAAAAGCAGGAGGAGTCAATGCAGGTGATGGCTTCAGAATCACCCCTTCAGGGGACTCTGTTCTTTTGAACCCCAAAAAGTTCATGTTGTTGTTGTTGTTAGGTGCCATCAAGTCAGTATCTGACTCATGGCAACCCTCATAGGGTTTTCAATGGCTGACTGTTTCGGGATTGCCTTGGGAGTGGGTTGCCAGAACCTTCTCCCATTTTTGCGGTGCTGGGAATTGAACTCAGGACCTCAGAGACTGCAGCGCAGCGCTCTACCAACTGAGCTAAATCCCAGCCCAAAAGTTCATAGACCTCGCCTTAAAATTACAGCAAACCACATTCTTTGTTCAATGATCATTTTATTTACTGATCTCACTGTGAAATGGAGGGCTAATATTCACTACAAAATTGCAGGCAGCATTTCATAGCACAGACGACTGTCTCATCTTCAGGACAAAGAGCAACAACAGTGGTTACACTGGCCTACTGAGGAAATGCTGGCCAGGAGGGAATAAAAAAAGGCAAAATCCAGTGCCTTTGGCAAAGAGATGGGCACTGTTTTCGATGTAAATATGATACATGCCCTTTGCTTACAGAGCAAATAGACATCCGTTATGTTTTGGATGGTGGTTCACTGTCCATCCTCGGGAATTAGAAGGCTTTTAGCATTTCCAAATGGTTCATATAAATGTTTCTGAAGCTTCCTGCCAGGAGAAACCAATGTGCTGGCCCCCCAAGTAACACTCAACATAAGCTTCCCTTCCTCCCGCACCGTATGTGAAAGAGCCAAAGGACCTCGCTCCAGCTGTGCAGAGGCCCCTTGTGAGAGTCTCTAGCATGTGCATGGGAGGCTGAAACTGCCCAGGTACTGAGTGAGGAGATGTAATACATGGGAGAGACGGAGTTGGCTTAACTGCTTGCAGAACAGGACAAAGGATGCTTTCCTAATAACTTTCTGTGCCAAGCAAAGTGACGTTGTTGTTGTTAGGTGCCGTTGAGTCGTGTCCGACTCATAGCAACCCTCATAGGGTTTTCAATGGCTGACTGTGTCGGGATTGCCTTGGGAGTGGATTGCCAGGTCCTTCTCCCATTTTTCTGGTGCTGGGAATTGAACTCAGGACCTCAGAGACTGCAGAGTGGTGCTCTATCAACTGAGCTAAATCCCAGGCCCAAAGTGACACAGGAGGATATTTTAAGCTAAACTACGGATCTCCACTTGTACGGAACAGAAAACTTATATTTATGGGCTCCCCAGGCTCTGCAGCTATTTCTCTTTCTAGAGACCAATGGAGTTGCTCTTTGTTGACCAATCTGCTTGAAAAGTTTAGGGGATCCGGGAACAAATGAGAGCATTGATTTCCACCCCACCCCCAATCTGGACTCTAAATTATTTGGTCACCGATTTAAAGCTGTATAAAATACTTCTCCTGACGTCTCAGTGGCATTTTATCAATCATATTTATGACCCACTTTTCTTTTTCCAGCTAAATAACTCCTGCTCTTGCCAGCAGCATGGGACATTGATATTCATATACTTTTGATAAATATTGGTTACGTTAATTAATTAGGAGGTTGTTAAGCATTCAACATTTATTGAATGTCTATTGTTTTCCGGATCCCATGCCAGCCACAGCATACAGAAAGCTGAATAAGATCTGTTTTTCCTTATCAAGGAAATCACAGAATAAAGGAGAAAAATAGTTTGAGGTTTGGATTGTGCACTGCAGAACTGCCAGATAGTTTGAACTTAAAAAGAACAATAGTGAGAGCTTTTCTACCCTGGAGGTAATCTTCTGAGTTTAAGATGGGGTGATTGGGGGCCAGGCACGGTGGCGCACACCTGTAATCCCAGCGACTTGGGAGGCAGAGGCAGGAGGATCGCAAGTTCGAGACCAGAGGATGTCTACATAACTTAGTGAGACCCTGTCTCAAAAAAAAAAAAAAGTAAAAAAATGGGCTGGGGGTGCAGCTCAGTGGTCCAGCACTTGCAGAGCATGCAGGTGCAAGGCCCTGGGTTCAAACCCCAGTACCACACACACACACACACACACACACAAAAAAAAAAAAAGAAAGAAAGAAAAAAGATGGAGTGATTGGATTCTAATTTGGGGGAGGAAAGTTTTATTGGCACTTCTTTAGAGGCGCCACATGGGGAATCTACTCACCTTTTGCATTTACCTTTGTTGCAGAGTGTTTTGTGCAAGTGACGTGTGAGCCTCATTGGACCACTGGGTGATGATGTGGGATAATTCCAGCTTGCCCAGGGTGGTAGCACCAGAGCTGAGCCTCTGATTTCTATGAGAACAGGCCTGGCACCATGCCACAGCATTTGGCCATCTACTTCTGCATCCCCAAGGGCATCGTCCCCTCCTGCGAAGTATAACGCACAGCTCACTAGCTATCGCAACCCCTGCTCCCTTTGGAGTCTGTCTATCAAGACTTGTGCTGGTACAAACTTAGCTCGAGCAGACGGACTTCTTCACTCATCCCATTTTCTTAACATGAGCCTCCTTTTTGCCACACTGATGCTAAGGACAGAAGAAAAAGGAATTCTCCAGTTCTAAGGAGCACTGGGTTACTGTCTTTGGCACTGGACATTTAGGTCTAGAATATTTACTCACACGGTGTTAGTCCTTCAAGGCTGAATATTTAGTCACAAATACAAAAGAAGACAGCATGAGCTGGGCGCGGTGGCGCACACCTGTCATCCCAGCAGCTCGGGAGGCAGAGGCGGGAGGATTGCAAGTTCGAGGCCAGAGGCAGTCTGCGTAACTTAGTAAAACCCTGTCTCAAAAAGTAAAAAATGGGCTGGGGGAGCAGCTCAGTGGTCCAGCCCTTGCAAAGCACGCAAGCGTGAGGCCCTGGGTTCAACCCCCAGTACTGCAAAACAAACAAACAAACAAAAAACCAAAATGAAGCAAAACAAAACAAAACAAAACAAAAACAGCATGTGACTTCCATTTATAGAGAGGAAGTAGGAAAATCGTCTTTGAACCTATCATAGGCTGGAATTGAGCCTGTACAGTGCATTGAAGAAAAATTTTCCTTCAGAGGAGGTGGTGGAAGCAGCTGAGTTTAGGATGAAGAAAGTGTAACTTCCAAAAACCTCTGCCTCTTATGTTTCAGCCTGTTTAGAGTGTTGTAATATATGCGGTTTCAGCCCCATTCTGCAAAAACAAGATGAACACCTACCCGTCACCAACTCTGTGACACTGACCTCGGGTGATGGTGCCGTATGGCAGTGGTGTTTGAGACAACAGAATTCCAGGTTTACACAGAAAGTGAAGAGCTCTCTGGATTTTGTGGTGTTGCAGCATGTGAGTGAGCGCACTGGGTATGGTGGTGCACGCCTGTCGTCCCACCCTGGGGAGGCTGCAGCAGGAGGATCGCAAGTTCCAGGCCCGCCTTAGCTACATGGTGATGCCCTGTCTCAAGGAAAACAGAACAAGGAAAAGCAAAATCTAAGTAAATAACCTTCTGGCCAGACGCCATCTGGAACTTCCACGCACTCACAGGATATTCTGCTCTATACTCATCGTGGTAGCTGTGGACCTCACACCGATCCTCTGTTTAGAGTGTCTGTGATACGGCATCCTTTGAGCTGGGGAGAGAACCTGGGGGCCTTGCGCTAATAGACACTAGGTGTCCACAGGAGCAGACAAGACTTAGGCCTCCTCACATGCCATCCAGCGCCTCTTTGACTAAACTGCTCTCCCTTCCCTTGTCCTTGAAAGCGGCCAGTGCCACACTGTCCCAGTTTCCCAGTGATGCATCCCCACCTACCGATCATTTCCACAGAGTAGAAGTGGAACCCCTGTGGAGACTCCAGGCTGTGCTGGAGAGGCAGAGAGGGAATCAGAACAGGGAGAAAGAACTGCAAGATGACAGGGCAGAGAGAGGCCAAAGATAGCAGAGTCTAGGGACGCAGAGCCCCAGCCAGCAAGGCTTGGAGAACGGGGAGCATATGCGTGCAGATGTGTGGGGTGGGGGGCTCTCTCTCCCTGTCTCCATATGTGGTTTATTTTAGGGTTGATTATTTTCCTCTTTCAATTAAAGCAGATAATCCTGAAATCCCTGCAAACCTCATTCAGACAGGATGAAATAACTCGACTCCAAGATTAGGGCCATAGACATTTTGATCTTCTGTAGATGCTGAATAGGTCCTCTCGTGGTAATCCCTGAGACATGCCTGCGTGACTAACGCCCAGTAATAAACACCAGCCACATCTTCTGTTACACTTCCAACCCCTTTCTGTTCAAAACAATCTGTCTGCTTGGTTGTCTTTTCTGAAAATGACCCAACGGGTCGGTAGACGCACCTTTCTATAAACAGCCAGCCCACAGCCATCAGGAGCAGCTTCCACCCATATGAGGTTCAGAAACAGTTCTGTAGGACAACCACTAGCAGAATAGGAGAGCTCCTGATGTCATGAGTGTGCTTCCTGGCTTTTCTGTCATTATCAGTGTCATAAAAGGACAGGGATCAGGAGATAATCATGCTTAAGTAGAATTCTAATCCGAATTAACCCTTAAACCTCTGCCCAAGCTCAGGGTTTCTCTGTTTCTCAAATTTAAATTTACTTATTTATTAAATAGAGGGAGCAGCTCTCTGGGGAGGGAGGCAGGCTGGACATCTCCACAGGGACGGGAATGACTCATATACCGGGAGACTTGAATAAACATTCACGTATTTATTAGTGCAAGGCCAACTGGAGAAATAAAATATCGGTGCAACTGCTCACTCAATGTTTCACAGGTGGATAACATGACATTCTACAGTTTCGATGCACGTTAGAAAATAGTCTCTGTTTTTTTCTTGTTCTTTGGTTGGATGCGGGCCAAAAATTAAAAAAAAAAAATCATCTGTACAGTTATTCTGATTTTATTCCCTTGTAATATGATTTCAAACACAATGGAGGAGGGTTGGTATGTTCCGTTCCCATGGGGTTTAACTAGAGAGTGGTTTCATACATTTATACTGAAGTGACAGGTGACGTTTTATTACCTGGAAAAGAGATACTTGCAGAGGCCAAAGAGGTGACATTTTTCTTCTTCTTAGTCACCAGAAAGGTCAATGGACACTTTTCATTGCTCAAGTGGACCTTACAGAATCACTTTCAAAAAAAGGACGCCATGGCTGGAGGGAGAAGTTGTATTTATCAACATTAAATAAACACTTGGTGAAGTATGCATAAATAGTTTCTCGTATAAACATAACACGACATTAAATAGCTCGGGGACACACACACCACTGAGAACACGTCCACGGTTGTCAATTGTCTGTAAACACCACCTCACACAAAAGCAGCTTCTGCCCCAGCTCTGGGTTCACAACACAGACACCCGTACAAAGGGAAGAGTTCGCCGCAGCCCCCCCACCCACTCCCCACCCAGCCCCAGCAGAAGGAAAGAAGGAACCCCGACAACACAGCAGCCACGCCGACAGCAAGAGCAGCAGCACCCCGTCCCCTCCCCCGAGAAAACATCGAGCGCTTGAGGCGATTCAAAGGCCAGTGCGAAATTAGTTTTTCAAAATGGAAGGAAATCGATCTAGAAGCAAAGCTTTTCCAAGTGTTTAAGTTGTTCTTCGGAGGACACAGAACTTCCTAGACCCCACTACTCCCGGGCGAAATTACAGCAAAGGGCAGAAAACGCTGGTCCCCGCTAAGAGCTGGGGGAAGCCTGACTTTCTTTTAACAGGTGCCAGGTAGCGAGGAATGGAACACGACACCCCCCTACCCCCCTCCCACAACGTCTCTTTGCTTTGCCATCTCTATTGCTGTGTATGACATTCATAGGCGACACGATTGAGTTTGAGCAGGTGAGACAGCAGGAATTTTGTTTTGGAACCTGCGGATCTGGATGACTAAATTCAAACGTGTGGCTGTGGTTCGTTCTTTGAGCTCAGAGGGGGCCCTTGTTTAGCTGTGGTGACACACAGGAGATCCGGTCAGGCCGTGGTGCCAGCTGACACTCGAGCTGTCCCCCGGGGCACAGACCTGCTGGGAAGGCCTGGCTGCACCTGTGGGATATTCTTCAGAGGGGTTTGTGGAAAACAGCCCCAGCATCAAAAAACACTAGACTGGGTTTATTTCACTTTTATATTGCATTAGGATCCTAAAGAATTTCAGTTACCAAAGTACTGAGCGCATCTATTGCAGGAATACATTTGCCAGTTCAGTGTCTCCCGTTATGTTATATACATCATGTGTGTGCGTGCAGAACTCACACATTATATATATATATATATATATTTATATAGATACTGATGCAATTTTATTGGTACGAAACTGGAACCGCACAAAACAGTACTTTGCGAGAACCAAGAATCAAGTCCACGAATAGAGAGTGTTAACAACACACCAGAGAGAGGACGGAAGCTCTATTGGGACAAAAAGTGGCAGCTTTGCAACACAGGAAATCACTTCAGAACCACAGATTCACAAGCCTGCTGTGTTCCACGTGGGGTCTGGATCCACGCTTGGCAACCTGCCCAGCGAGGCTCGTCTGTGACTCCAGAGCTAACGAGAATCAAAAGACCCAGGCAAATCAATTTGAGCGAAGCCATATTTTTTTTCCCTCTTTAAGAAAAAAACACTTAAGTCTATTTCAGAATACATTTCTTTATATTCAGTAGTACTCTCTCTCTCTCTCTCTTTTTGCTGAATTGGTATTTGACTTTTTATAGTAAAACTGGTTTACTCCATGAGTCAGTAAACAGGCAGCCTTTCTCAAATCTGGGTGATAAAGACACCTTTATCATCACCAGGAGCCGGCCCCCACCCTCGCCTTGCTCCTCCTAAGGTTAGTGGGTTGGCGTGTGCGTGTCGTTACCGCGATTGACAAACCCTCGTTCTACAAGGCCTGCTCTGGCACCCGCCTGTGGAAGATGACCGACTGTCGCTGCTGATACTGTTGCTTGCGCCTCTTCCTCTTGTCGCACTGGCACAGCAGCAGCATCTTGAAGGTGGTTCTGAACGTTTTGTTACACAGGGCATAGCACACGGGGTTCACGGTGCTGTTAATGTAGCATAGCCAGTAGCCCAGATTCCAATAGGTTTTGGGTATGCAGCTGTCACAGAAGGTGTTCACCAGGACCATGATGTTGTACGGGGTCCAGGTGATGATGAAGGCGAGCAAGATGGCACTGAGCGTCTGCGCCGCCTTCTTCTCCTTGATGAGGGACATCCTCTTGCGCTTGGTGATCTGACTTCTGGTCTTCAGGGCAAACCTCTTGGCCAGCGTGGCTTCCTTGAAGGACAGAGGTAGAGCGGCCTCCGTCTTGCCCACGGAGGAGTTGGCGTCGGAAGCCTTGGCTGCGTCCACGGCGGACTCCAGCTGGATGGGGAGCTGGGAGAAGCTCGTGTGGAAGCTGTCGCTGTCCTCCACGCCCTTCTGGGCCTGCAGCGGATCGGCGCTCCTCTCCCCGACTGTGGTCCCCAGCTCCTCATCAGGCACCTGCAGGTTGTCCGAGGAGGGCAGCTTGGCCGAGTTGAGGATGGTGCTGTGGCCCGGCAGCTTGAGGACGATGGAGTAGATGGCCCTCGTCTCGGAGCCGATGTCCTCCTCGTCGGAGGAGGCCGAGTTCTCCAGGGAGGCGGCGGCGTCGTTGTTGTTCCAGCTGTCGCTGCTGCTGTGGTCTTGGTCCATCTGCTCAGGGCTGGGCTTCCAGCTCTTGGTCGCGAACCAGAAGCGGCAGCGGCCGTACTTGCGCCTGGCCGAGCGTCTCACGCTCTGCTGCTGAAGTTCGTAGCTGCTGCAGCTTCGAGAGCTGCCCGTGGGGTGGACGAAGTTCTCGGCCTCCGCCTCGGTCCCAGAGGCCTGCAGCCCCGCCAACTCTTTGGTGCGTTTCTCCGTCTCCTTGTAGATCCTCCAGTATAAAATAGTCATGATGGTGACCGGCATGTAGAAGGCGGCGATGGCCGTGCCGAACGTGATGGTGGGCTCGCTGAGGAACTGAATGAAGCACTCCCCCGGGGGCACGGTCCTCTTGCCCACGAAGTACTGCCAGAACAAGATGGCAGGGGCCCAGAGGATGAAGGAGATGACCCAAGCCAGGCCGATCATCACGCCGGCTCTTTTTGTCGTTCGTTTGGCTCGGTAGGTGAGTGGCCTCGTGATGGAGAAGTACCTGTCGAAGCTGATGACCAGGAGGTTCATGACGGAGGCGTTGCTGGCCACGTAGTCGATGGAAAGCCAGAGGTCGCAGGCCAGGTTCCCCAGGGCCCACCGATTCATGATGATGTAGGTGGTGAACAGGTTCATGGAAATGACCCCGATGATCAGGTCGGCGCAGGCCAAGCTCAAGAGGAAGTAGTTGTTGACTGTCTTCAGCTGCTTGTTGACCTTAAACGCCACTATCACCAGGATGTTGCCGATGATGGTCACCAGGGCCAGGAAGCCAGTTAAGAAGGCAATGAAGACCACCTGCCAGATGGTGTGGCCCCCCAGAGGGTCACTGCTGGTGCCGTTTGGGGAGAGACTCTCAGCTGCTCGCGAGCCGTTGTAGCTGCCCAAGTGAGCAACGGTCCCGGGCAGCAGCCCCGCCTCCGACGGGCTGTGTATCCAGGAAGAGCTGATGTTTGGAAACAAAGGCGAGGTGGTGGTGTTATTGTGCAAGGTCATTGTGACTCTCTGACATAGTCTGGGGAAAGAGAGAGAGAGAAGGTGGAGTTAGGGACATTGTTGCCTTTATTGGATACGTTCGTTGCATCCCATGCACTTAAAGATGGGGAAGACCTGATAGAAGATGCTGGATCTGGAAGCAACCGAACACTATCAAGGTCATTCTGTTACTTATTTTTATTTTATTTTTTTTGCAGTACTGGGGGTTGAGCTCAGGGCCTCACGCTTGCATTTCTTGCAAATAGTGGACCACTGAGCTGTACCCTCAGCCCATTTTTTTTTTTTTTTTTTTTTTTTTGAGACAGGGTTTCACTAAGTTACGCAGACTGCCTCTGGTCTCGAACTTGTGATTCTCCTGCCTCTGCCTCCCGAGCTGCTGGGATGACAGGTGTGCACCACCGTGCCCAGCTTTTTTATTACTCCCTTATGTCTGTATTTATTTTTTGCAGTACTGGGGTGCCTTGCCCATGCTAGGCAAGTGCTTTACTACTGAGAAGCACCTCACCCGTTTTCATTTTTTATATTGAAACAAGGTCTCGCCAAGTTGAGCAGGCTGCCTCTGCCCTTGAACCCCTGAACTCCTGATGCTCCTGCCTCAGCCTCCTGAGTTGCTGGGATTACAGCTGTGCTCTGTGGGAACCAGCTTCATTCTCTTACTTTAAGGGTGAAGAGTCTAGTACAACAGAGATTGACTTGTTCAAGCTAGAGCATTAGCTACTGGCCTGTATTCAACACCGTACTCTTTCCCACATTTCTAAATATATTCCATACGATGCTGTTATCAAATAAAACAGCATCCTTACTTCTCCAATTTATTTTCTTTTATTTTAAACAGGGGAAAGTATTAGATGCTTTTCTGATGATTATTGAACACGGCATTAACATCACGCTGCTGGATAAATGGCTTTGATTCATTTGTATTTTATCCATCTGGGCATTTACCCATCTGAGACGTAAGATAGAAGCCACGTGAAGGTGACACCAGGCATCTAATCCTTACTGGGATGAGCAAAGCCAACTCAAAGCGAGAGAGAACGTATGTGTAAATCATTCCACATTATACTGGCTCTTTAAAGCATGGATTGAACGCATTGCATATTTGTTTCTTGCGATGTTTGGTAATATGCTCATTTCTTCTATTCATTCTGGAGAGCCTTTCTCTTCTCACCATCTCACTCACTGCAAACTTAACATCACGTTAAGTTTCCTTCTCTTCTGCGGCCATTGCCTTGCAGACCTGTTTACAGTCCTCCTCCCCTACGTGGGGTCCTGTGCATCTCACACAGATATCTACAGCACCTTGCAAAACGTTTAGGCATTGAAACACTTCCTAAGTTTCCGCTTTCCTGTCCCGTGGGAACTGATCATGCAATTGAATAAGCCATAGTTTTTGCCGCCCATGAACTACCCTCTAGCTGCGAGGGGGCATGAATAAAATATTTTTTTTAAAACCCACAATATTATGTAGGCAATATCAAATTTCTCCCCATGGACAGCATTAAGTTTGTACAAATTCAATCGCAACTGAATGTGTTCAGTTGACTAGGGATTTTTAACAACAGGAATCAGAATCCTGGAAACAAGCCTACGGTCAAGTATTTCTGTTCAGTCCATTTCACCCTGTGACTCTGTAGAACTCTACACAATGCCTTCCGGTCCAATTATGCTTTGCTAGAGTGCAGGAAATCAAAGGCACCAGGACTTGGGGAAGACACCAAGGGGTTAGCCTAACTTTCCATGGGTCATTAAATACCTGTTCCGGCATGCGTGGAAGCCAGAGATGGATGAACCATTAGGAGACCTGTGCATCACACACTGCCAGACATGATCTTTGACTTGTATTCTTTGGTATATCTACCCGTGGCCATCATTATCTTATGACTTAACATGAATTCAAGATCAAAGACCTTCTGGACAGTCTCAAAGGTGTGATTTTTCTGGTTTCTAGAGATGTTGTAAGGGCTGGGATGTAGCTCATTTGGTAGAGTGGTGCTCTGCAGTCTCTGAGGTCCCAAGTTCGATTCCCAGCACCCCCCCAACACAAACAAAAAAAAAAAACCAGAGAAGGACGTGGTAACCCACTCCCAAGGCAATCCTGAAACAATCAGCCATTGAAAACCCCTATAAGGATCGCTATGAGTCGGAAACAACTCGACCGCACCTAACAACAACCACCACCACTGAGATGTCGTAGAATTCCTCTGCCAAACGGTAGATGTAGATTACGAGCTGAGCCAAACTTTAAAGCCATGAAAGAATGAGTCCAGGAGAATGATCTGTGGTCACCTGTTTACCCATGTGGCACAAAGGACAATAGTTAATGATTTAGTCACCATGGCACTGCTCATGACGACACTGGAGTGTCTTTCTAATCACCAGATATATGAAAACGAACAGCACAAAGGAAGAAATGAGTCTGTAAACAGGCGTGCCATTGAGGAGAGGAAAGTGTTTTGAATTGAGGGAGAGATGGTGAGCATAGCAAACTGTCACAGGCTCTTATAAACCACCTTCACTAAAAACCATGGGCTGGGATTTAGCTCAGCTGCTACAGCGCTGTGCTGCAGGTTCTGAGGTCCCAAGTTCGATTCCCAGCACCGCAAAAATGGGAGAAGGGCCTGTCAATCCACTCCCAAGGCAATCCCGAAACAGTCAGCCATTGAAAACCCTATGAGGGTCGCTATGAGTCAGATACTGACTGGATGGCACCTAACAACAACAACTAAAAAGCATTGATTCCTCACTTCGACCCACAAGTGTCCTGTGCCAGACTCCCAAGGGGCATCGGAAAGTCTTCAGCCCTTGTCTTAAACCTGCAGCCTCTTTGGATCCAGGAAACTTCAATCAATAAACATCTCTTCTGACAAGAGACGGCAAATAACCCCTGCCTCGAG
The DNA here is from genome assembly GCA_007922755.1 of Pedetes capensis. Lineage (NCBI taxonomy): Eukaryota > Metazoa > Chordata > Mammalia > Rodentia > Pedetidae > Pedetes > Pedetes capensis. Next base: position 25,629 of record VMDO01027035.1, read on the forward strand.
TGAGCAGTGACAGCTGACAGAGGTGACAGCTTCCTGAGATCACCCTCAGGACCAGAACTGAGCAAGCCTGCTTACTTACGCAGACCTCCTGCCCCGTCCCCAGTCCTTCCTCCACTTAAAACTAAAGCTCATGGAAGTTCCTTGAAAATGGACTTGGGGGGTCACAGGACCCCTCCATCTGCTCCCCTTCCCAGTG
>VMDO01027036.1:0-25816 GCA_007922755.1 Pedetes capensis
AAAAAAAAAAAAAAAAAAAAAAAAAAAAAAAAAAAAAAAAAAAAAAAAAAAAAAAAAAAAGAAAAGATAAGAAAGAAAGAAAGAAAGAAAAAGAAAAAGAAAAACGAAATACCATGTTTTGCATTGTCTGTTCCCCATTTTTTAATCGATAATCCATGAACCATTGTTACCATTTTCTTATCTCCCCAATTTTTAAGGAAAACTAAATTTAAACTTTAAAAAAGAAAACCAATGGTTTATCATGTATCCCAGGCACTCTAAACCCCTTTTAATATACCTGTTCTTTCTTGCAAATGAAGAGAATAGTACCTGCTCTTACTTAAGATATCTTCAACAGTTTACCAATCCCATGTACATGTAAAATCACATGACTATAGAAGCACTGTTCTCAGATTCTGAACTTTGAGCTCCTAATAACTGAACCGTGGTTGCCAAATAAGAAAAAGGTTTTGAAACTTATCACTGCTTACACAAAGTTTTTATAAGCAAAGACAGATTATACTTCTTTCTGTCTGCCTACAAATAGAAGTTACTAATAATCATCGTTGCCAGTGAATTAACTATTTCTAGAGGAAACAGGCAACTTACAGGAAGAAAGTCTAACACGTATTTTAGAATTATTTCATGCTGCTATAGAAATGCTATGCTTTATAACAGGAGCACCACTGTTGACTTACAATTATTTCTACTGAGACATGGGAAATCAAAGCATTTCTTGACTGTGGAAAGTACATTATACTTCTTCAAAATGGCAATGTGTTTGGAGCTGTTAGATCTCCATTTTGATCACTGCTAAGAATGAGACAGCCTTTTGACTTCTCACAGGGAATAGAAAAAGGGTGATGGGAAAAAAGTCAAGATGAATAGATAGGAAAAGAGAGTCATGACAGATAACCCCCAGTGAAAGTCAGAGAATACAAGGAACAAAGGAAGCATAGGGTCTATGTAGGATAGTAACAGTATCTATAGGATCCAATCTGAACTTACCAAACAAGTACAGCTGAAAAGAGGCAATCATTTGAAGTTTACTAAATGAATAAATGAATGTAAACACCCTAAGTTAGAAGATCACTAGTCCATAGGCTGAGAATATGGGAAAAATTAGACTTGTTAAGAAGCTCTCCTGGCAGCCAGTTGCTAAGAAATATCAATATGATTTCTGTTAAGTAACAGCTATGCTTGTTTGTATTTTTTTGTATTCAGTGAATTGTTAATGTATTGCAAAATAATTTGTTCTCCACTAACCTATATCATTTAAATTTAGTTTGAATTCTTTAATGATTGTCATGTGTAAAAGACTTTGGATTTCTAGGTTATAGCAACGTGATACTCTTAGAACCAAGGGTTTTACCTAAGTACATAAGGCTTAGCACTTAACTGGTGACATGCCCTAACCAGAACAAACCCAGAGACATCAGGTCACTAAGACCCATATCCTTTTTAAGGATGTATAGGTATTTCTTTCGCCTACAGACATAACACCCTGTCATCTCATCCAGTCTGATCTTGGAAGCTAAGCATAGTCCAACCTGGTTAGTCCTTGGATGGGAGACCACCTGGGAATACCAGGTGCTGTAGACTTGGGAGAAGGATTTGGCAGCCCATCCCGAAACAGTCAGCCATTGAAAATGAATAACTGAGAAGCACTGACATAGTGCTGGGCATGGAGCAGTGTCAGGTAGTGTTTCGTCTATTGTATATAGAGTCACTATGAGTTGGACCCTACTCAGTGGCACTTAACAACCGTAACAGGTATTCCTTTTGGTTGCAAGTGGCTTTATGTTTTAGTTTAAACCTTTCTTAAAATATTTTGTTTTAGTTTCAAAATATATATTTATTAACATTTTACAAACAGAATTAGCTTGTACAAGGTAAATATAACTATATCCATTGTCTATTAGACGTGTACATTACCGGTATGAATTCTGTTTTTATTATTCTCCTAATCATGGCCGATTTGAAGGCCTTTTTGCCTAAAAGAACCCAGGTGCTTTCAAATCATTTTCCTAGGTAATGGACCAAGTATTATTTGTGTATATGTTAATAATTTCCTTGTACATATTTACACCACCACCCTTTAGTACTCCTGGACAAATACTCTTCCCTCATTGGTCTAGCAGTTCCTTGGTCAGAAAGGTTTAATTCAGTCCACACACTTAGATAATTTACTCCTTGTTCTAGACTATCTTTCATTTATTTGGCAAAAATTGAATTACTTCTATGTGACAAGCACAGTGCAAGACTCTGGAGCAAACAAATCATTTATAAGGGTGTTAGGCAAATTTAGTCCTGTTACTAATTCTTGTTTTCTATTCTGTTCTGTTCTTGTTTTCTGTTCTCACTATTGTCCAAGTACCTTTTACTTGAGCTAAACTTGTTATGTGTGTGTGAGAACATTGTGGATATAAAGCAACATTGTAGATACAAAGCAACTTTGCTGGCTCATAGATGCAAATTTAACATAGTATCTATTCCTAGCCTAGTGTTATTTGGGTATGTGTCTGTGTGACCCTGCAGCAGTAGCCCTGTGGCATCTGATCCTGTCAGATCTCAGAAGCTAAGCAGGGTAGGGCCTGGTTAGTACTTGGATGGGAGACCATCTGGGAACACCAGGTGCGGTAGGCTTGGGAGACAGACCCAGCAATCCCCTCCCAAAAATCAGTCCACCATTGAAAACCCTAGGAACAGCAGAGGAGCACTGACAATAGTGTTTTGCCTGTTGTATGTAGGGTTGCTATGAGCTGGATACCAACTCGACGACAGCTAACAACAACAACAACAACAACAACAACAACAAGAAGTGTGTGTGTGCAAGTGTATATGAGAGTATGTGTGTATGTGTTTGTGTTGTAGAGAGAGAATGAATAATACACCTATGAATGAATAATACACCTTTTAGGTCCAGTTCAAGCAGTTTCAAGAAGAATTGTACACAAAAATACCTCCGTTTGTGCCAAGGCTGTCTTCAGTTATTTTTATTATAATCATTGCACAATGGGCCAGAGTTTGGCTCAATTGGTAGAGTGCTGCTCTGCACTCTCTGAGGACCCAAGTTCGATTCCCGGCACCACAAAAATGGGAGAAACTTGTGGTAATCCATTCCTGAAGCAATCCTGAAACAACCAGCCATTGAAAACACTATAAGGGAGGCTATGAGTTGGAGATGACTCAAGGGCACCTAACAACAACACAACTTTGCAGATTAACAAATTGATACACTACTATTTTTGTTTCCAAATCCCAATATTCTTTAATTCCTTTCTCCTTCTTGAGGTTGGTATACTTACAGGCACTTAGTTCCTTGGTTGCTCACATTAATCCTCATGTTCTTTCTAAAACATGGAAAAGGTTTCCTTTTACTCCAGTTCACTACAGTGTTTGCAGGCAGGGACTGAGAGAGACATAAGTAATGATGTTGCTTTACACCTTACCAGCACAACCACAAATTAGACAGTGGTTCAAGATCCCAAGTTTTTTCAAGCATTGTAAGAATTATATACAGCCACAGGACCTGCACAATGCTCAGATTAATTGTCTAGACACAAACTCACAAGTTTCACAAAAATTTACTTTAGAGTTGTAAGGAGCTCTAAAATCACTAAATTACTATTAAATGTCAGGGTAAACCATTTGGTTTTACTGGAGGAAAATGGCATACCTTTAAAAAGAAAACTTTTTTATCTTTTTAATTTCTTTTTTATTAGTATTCTAATTGTACATATTTATGGAGCACAGTGATAATTCAGTTCATATATACAATGTCCAACTATCAATCAGTATTATTAACACTTCTATTTCTTTAAACATTTTACAAAAAAAATATATTAACATGTAATGATAGTTGTACATACTTATGAGGTATAGTATTTTTTTTTTTTACTTGCAGAGAGTACAGTGAGATTCATTATGGGATTTTCACTAAATTACATCCTATATTTTTACACTTGTTCTCTCCCTCTTTACTTCCCCTAAGTTGATCTCCCTTTCCTTCTCAATTTTCCTGCCTCCCTCCCCCTCCCACTAGTCCCCTCTGTACTCCTGGTGGGTCCTCTTATATGTTCCAGTATGTACATATGGAACCTATATACATATATATATGTATATATGGAACCTATATACATATATATGTATATATGTGTGTGTGTATATATATACACACACACAAACATAGGTATACATATATATGTATATAAATATATATACATATATACATATATATGTACATGTATGTATACGTATATACATATATGTATATATGTATATATACATATATGTGTGTGTATATATGTATATATACATATATATGTGTGTGTATATATATATACATATATATATATATATACCTTTAAAGTAGATCTAGCTCCCACACAGGAGTGAGAACATAGTATTTCTCTTTTCAAGTCTGGGTTATTACTTAAAATGATGATCTCTAGTTCAATCCATTTTACAAACGCAAACTTCTAATATTTAAGATGAAGTTACAGCACATGCAAGGACACCATATGTGAAAGGCCTGCAGCCACTCCTCTGTGTCTAGAAATCCAAGGTAGAGGAGAATTTAGGCAGGATCCATAAACAAAAGCTTGTCAATAATGTGACAATAATTTTGGCCTCTGTAGAGTTTATTGCATGTAGCTACTCTTTCCTTTCCCAAACTCACATTATAGGCAAATTTTTGTTTATTTTCATGAGTAGACAAACTCATGAAATGGTCTCAAGCAGCCAACAGTTCTGGAAACCAGGCAAAGTGAACTAATCTTTGGCTTATAAATGTGCTGTGATGCTAAAGGAGTGGCTGCATTAACCATCAACTTTAACAGAAAATCAGGTGTTTAATGACAAGAAGCTGAAATGAGTGAAGAAGAATAAAAATGCAAGAGCAAATGACATGCCTGAACAGTAAACTTCTTCAACTTAAGGAATATTTCACAAAATCCAGCTTGAAGATAATGAGTGAGAGAGCCAACATGATGTTTTAAACAGTTTATCAACATTCATCCTTGATTGGACTTTAGCAAGGCTATTACTAAATGTGGGAAGGATGGTATTCACATCCTAAAAATCACATCTTTCAATCTTTATGCTGAGCAAAGATAGCAAGAGGCTACATTTTCCTGCCTCATTAGTAGCATTGTTGTTGGTGGTGGTGTTAAGTGCCGTCACTGTCTGACTCATAACAACCCTATGTACAACAGAGGAAACACTATTGTTGTGCTTCACTGCTATTCATAGGGTTTTCAATGACTGATTGTTTTTTGGGAGTGGGTTGCTGGGTCCTTCTCCCCAGCCTACAGCACCTGGTGTTCCCAGATGGTCTCTCATCCAAGTACTAACCAGGTCTAACCCCGCTTGATGGCTGCAGGCCCATTAGTAGTGTTGGCAGATCGCTTGCTCCCTTGCGCTCGTGCTCGCTCGCTCTCTCTCTCTCTCTCTCTCTCTCTCTCTCTCTCTCTCTGTGTGTGTGTGTGTGTGTGTGTGTGCCCCTCCCTCCCTCCCTCCCTCTCTTTCTCCCTTTTTTCCCCCAGAGGATGAATCAGTTAACTAGGGAGGGTCATTTTCATGAGCTTTCCTAATGCAAAGAGACACCAAATGTTGAAGTAGATCAAAGGGACAAAGAATTGCAGAGGCATTGAGCCACTTTTCTTAGGACCCTGAGTATACTGTGAGCAGTCTACTTTGCTTCAGGCTGCACACTAAATATTTTGCAGCAGACCCACTCTGGATTTCTTGGGAAGTTCTCCCTTTTGCTTTTCATAGTTTAGATAATCCACATGAACAAGCCTGATTAAATCAGTTGCCTGTAGGCAATGGCAAAGCATAAATGGCTTTTAAAAGAGAGAGAGGTCCAAAACTTGTGTTTTCTCTCTCTTTCTCTCTCTCAATTTCCTTGATTTTCTACTTAGTTTTTTTTCTCCAAACTTCTATCTATCCAATGCAATTAGGTGAGTAGAGGGTACTACTGAAAATATGCTGTTCCCTATTCTTCTCATGATTCAAATTTTGATTTTAAATGATATGACCTGTGTTGCTGTGCTAATTATGAACAGGTTTTTGAAAGACTATTGTCCAAGAGGTGGTTATCCAGCAATATTCCAGAAGGTCACTAGGCATTTGTTTCTTACATTCTCATTTTTTTTTAAACAGGCAATCACTCTATCATTTAATAAACTTTACCTCAAAGTTCACTTGAAAGAAAGCTCATAAGATTTAAAGGGGAAAAAAAAATCCCTAAAAATAAAAGTTAAGCTATGCTAGGCCAGGGCGGGAAATTCCATTGTGGCTAGAAGCCCATGGCAGGTAGAGTGGAATTTAATGAAGGAAACTGCTGTGTTTTTGTGTCTTTCTGTATGTTTTTCCTTTAAAACCAAGAGCTGGGCAGGGATCCCATTCGACCTGATGTGACCCAAGCAAATTGCTTCTTATATAAAAACAACTGCAGACTTTGAGAATGTGAAATGCACTGCATCCTTCTCCAACTGAAGGAAACGAAAGCCTGAGAAACAGGACGGCCCTGTCAAGACTCGTTGAACAGAACTATCACTCAAACCTGATAAAGGGAGATTAGGACAAACTCCCTTATGCCAGAGGGATTCATTATAAATTAGGCTTCTGCATTTATTTTTTATTTTCTTAAACAAGCACAAGTGGTAGATGGAAAATACATTTCTTAAAGGCAGGGTTTTCTATATGAAATGATAGTATATTGCACAGTTTTTAAAACCTTTTCATGGAACTAGCATTCGAAATTTTTGTTAACTAATACTAAATAAAAAAGACAAAGAAAAGCAGTTCCTTTTTTTACCCCAGGCTTGGGCAAGCAAAGAAGAGATCCAGGGTGTGTTCACTGATATTGCATTCAGATGTGTTGTCTTGGCTTGTGTACTGACAGTTTTATTTAAAAAACAAAGTTTAAAAAATGCATTGTGTGCTAGTGAAGTCACTTCATAAATCTTTTCCTTTATGAATTATTTTGATCACAAGGCTCATTGTTTAAATCACTGAAGGACTATTCTCCCTAAGAGAAAAATGCCTTCATTTTCAAACTGTCAGTTCAAAAGCCAGCACCTTCCCCTGAACAGCATGCAGGGGTCCAGAGGGTAGAGTAGAAGAGACTACATGAGTATAGATACCAACACAGGCATAATCCAGTTTAAATTTGCTGTGGTTCACAGAAGAGACACGTTTTTCAATTTTGGACCTAGAGCTGTTCCTTTTCTAATAGAAGATTTAGTTTGAAATGGTGATTCTGCTTCAGGAAAAAAACAAACAGACAGGGGAACACAGCCTTTGATGCAGCTGGTCTGTCAGAGGGCGGAAGGTTAGAATTAGAATACTCTTCAAGCTGTTGCTGAATAATGAAGGGTAGGGCTTCCTTGCTGGGCAGTTACCACAGCCCCCCTGGGAGTTCAGAGGACAAATGTTACCTAATGTGTAAAAAGACTTTAAAAGTTAAGTTGATTGCAAACTGAGTGAAAGAGGATGGATAATAAGGCAGTAAGGACTGAATTTTACCAGAAGGAGTTGATAGTGAGGAACACAGAGGTGGCAGGGCCCCAGTCAGCCCTCACTTCTCAGGGTTAAGAGGTTGGGTACCAAGAGGAAGTCAGTTAGATTCTTGAAATGAATAGGCTGTGTGAAATCTTTATAAAGAGGAAAGGAAAGCAAAACAATATATCAGAATATGTAAGTACATGCAGATAGATGAGATGTGTTGGATAATTATCTACCTTGATATAGGTAAGAATCTCCTAACTAAAGTGTAATTTGCTTGTAGCCAAAGACCTTGTCTTGCTCTTCATTTGTTTTCCACAACCAGAGTGTCATGGAAATATAAATCTAAGTAATTAACAATTGGTCAGTTATACCAATTTGCTAAGGTGACCCACATATTCTAGAATTTAATTGACATCCATTCAACAGTTTTAGGGGGCTACAAAATCAGATGCAGATTAGAATTGCACAGAGATTGGATTGGTGCAAGAGCTCTCTCTACCATTAATCCAATCCACATGCAATTCTAATCCTCATCTGATTCTGTAGCCTTCTAAAATTGCTGAAAGGATGTGGCTTACATTGGAGAATATATAATTGGCCTAGTGGAACAGTAGACAGAGGTAATCACTCTAGGCTAAACACCACTGGCTTTCTGGAGAGATTAATTTGAAACTGAGTTCTAAAGGGCAAAGAGGGATGATCAGAACTGGACAGGCTGTTTCAGGTTCATTGATTCCAAAAGTATTTTTAACTACTCGTTGCTTCTATCATTGGTCTCCATTTTGCTACTGCTCCATAAAGTGAGCAAGAATTATAGAGGGAGGATGGAAAGCAAGGTAACATGGCAAAGAAAGCAAGTTGCTAATGTGAGAGATGGAGGAGAACATTAATAGGAGATGTATACTTTTAGAATAAGTGATGTGTGCCATGAATGATTTTGATCTCTTTCAGAGTAGGCCCTCACAGTGAATGGTTAGAAGTTGACTCTAGAGTCTGACTACTAGATTTACCTAGTAAATCTAGTAGGTAATTGCATCATAGTAGATACCATCATAATCTCATTTTGGGTAAATCTAGTAGGTAATTCCATCCTAGTAGATACCATCATAATCTCATTTTGTATGTAACAAAACTATAGTTTCGTTACCTACAAAATGAGATTATGATGGTATCTATTTTATGAAATTGTTATAAAAATTGTGTAAATTTCTTAGCAAACATTTGTCTTAGATAAGGCCTAAAAAGCAGTGAGGATAAAGTTACTCATTTTCCCTACATGACTGTACCACATGTCTAGCTTTTGTCATAATTGGAAAAAGCATATATCACTAATCTCCCTCCAAAGTTCCTTGATGTAATTTTCTTTAGTTGTATCTCTGTTTAATTTCACACATATAGATTATTCAGTTCAATATAATTGTACAAATATTTATTGGCCACATTTAGTAAGTAGAATACATGGCACTTTCCTGGGTATTCTGAGTGATTTTTTCTTAATTGCAAAGCATAAAAAGTCTTTTCTCAAAAGGAATATGCAGTATATTGGGACAGGAAGACCTGTAAGCATTTCAATTCTAGTATAATTTTTCAAATCAGTTTCTAAGTATTGTAAGGATCCAAAGAAAAGGAACAGCTAGAAGGCTAACAGAGCTGAATAAATATAGTAGATGGAAAGGAGACAAAGTTAAGAGTCTGTTTCACCAAGTTAGAAATATTTGGTAAATGTCTCAAACATATTGCTTAAAACCTAGGATGGCCAGGCACTGTGGCACATACCTGTAATCTGACCTACTAGGGAGGCTGAGGCAGGAAGAATGGAGGTTCTAGCCCCAATATGGCCTGTGCAATCTAGGGAGACCCTATCAAAATAAAACATTTAAAAAGGGGCTGAGAGTGCAGCTCAGTTATAGAGCATTTGCCTAGCATGTACAAGACCACTGGGTTCAACCCTGCCAGTACTGAAAAAACAAAGCAAAACACAACACAACACACACATATACACCTAGGAGGTTTGCACCCTAGAAATATAGATGCTGACCCAGGACTAAGAAATTAATTCTAGGGGAGAAAAAACTGGAACATTGAAAGGGAAAGGCCAACAAAGCATAGAAGCAAGTTGCCACAATGTCAAAGTGTTTAACCAGTAATTTATGTATCTGTTAGAATGAAAATCTATTCTATCAGAGAAAGATAACAGGACCCAAAATCTGTATGACATATCATACACAGTGTTCAAATGCATTTCACATATCACTGGTCATAGATATAGGATAATATAACTGTATCTAAAAAAAAAAAAAGTCAATAGAAATAACAGTAGAATGCCCAGCATGGTGGCACATGCCCATAATCCCGGCAACTCGGGAGGCAGAGGTGGGACAATCTCGAGTTCCAGGCCAGCGGCAGCCTGAGTAATTTAGCAAGAGCCTGTCTCAAAACAAAAATTAAAAATTAAAATGGGCTGTGGGTGCAGGCCAGTGGTAGAACACTTGCAAAGTATATGTAAAGCCCTGGGTTCAACCCCCAAGCACCGCCAATAAACAAACAAACAAAAAACATGGTAGATCCATAGATGGTCCAGAAGTTGAAATTAGCAGACAAGGACTTTAAATAAAAATTATAAATATACTAAGGACTGAAAGATAGTATGGTCATAATGAGGGAAAGGATAAGAAAATAAGCAGATAAATAGAAATTGCTAAAAGGATCTAAAAAATTGAGGGATAATATCTGAAATTATTTTTTAAAATTATTGCACATTATTGTTTTTTTAAAAGAAAAAAAACTATTAGAGATTAGAGATGCCAGAAGAAAATGTCACTAACTAGAATACAAATTAATAGAAAATAATGTAAAGAATTGAGGAAAAAAAGCATTGAAAAAACTGCAGTGTGATCTGCAGAACATCAAAGAATCTAATATACATTGAGTATCTCAGAAGAAGATAAAGGAAATGATTTTTTAAAACCCCCACAGGTTAAGGTATAATATCTGAAATAAAAATAATTTGTTGGAGATACTTGACAGCAAATTATAGGTAGCAGAAGAAAAAATGAGAAATTATATTTGAAAAATCATAGTTGAAATGTCTGAAATTTGGTGAAAAAAAAAACAAAACAAATCAAAATCACATGTAGGCATTATGCTCAAACTTCTGTAAACCAAACATACAAAGAAAAATCTTCAATGCTGCCGGAGGGATGAGGAAAATACTGCCTATAGGAAAACAAATAAACACCAACTTTATTTATATATTTTTTATTTTATTTATTTATTTGGAGTACTTGGGGGTTGCACTCATAGCCTCACACATACTTTGCAAGTGCTGCACCACTGAGCTGCACCCCCAGCCCATTTTATTAGTTTTTATCTTGAAATAGGGTCTCACTAAATTATGTAGGCTGCCTCTGGCCTAGAACCTGAGATCCTTCTGCATCCACCTCCAAGTCACTGGAATTACAGGCATGAGCCACTGTGCCCCACCCAACTTATTCTTTATCATAACTATAACACCATCTTTAAGTGATTAAAAAGGAGAACAACTACTGAATTATGTATATAGCAAAGATATATTTCAATAATAAGGAAATAAGGAATTTCCTGTCGTTAGCAGAACTGCAAGAAATATGAAAGGTAATATTTAAGGCTATAGGGAAATTATACAGAAACTTGGTTTTAAAGAATGAAGAGCTTCAAATATCTACTTATATATGTAAGAGAATACAATTTTTATTCTGTTAATTTCGTTAAAAGAAAAAGTGACTTATGTGTAAATTACATTTTATCATGGTCCTATAATATGTGCAGATGTGTAATACATAAAAATACTACAAAGGACAGGAGGATGGCAAATAAGATTACACTCTTACAAATTTTTCATTTACATTGAGTAGTCAAATATTAACTTTAAGTAAAACTCATACATTAAAGAGGCATATAGTAATCCCTAGATCAACTGCCAAAACACACACACACACACACACACACACACAAAGCTACAGCCAAACCAAGTAATAAATTGAAATGAAATATGTTATCAATTTAACCCACTAAAAAATGAAAAGAAAACAAAGAAACAGAAGCAGGTAAAAAGAAAAAGGAAATGTAGAAAGCAAATAATGAAATGATAAATCTAAACCCAGTCAGGGCAATAATTACATTCAATGTAAAGGGTTTAATGCTACAATTTGAAGATAGATTTTTATACTGAATAGAAAAAAAAAACTCAACTATATGCTGTCAGCAAGGAATGCATTTTAAATATGACATAGATATCTCAAGGGAAAAATACATACAATGGAATTAGTAAGTATGAAAAAGTGGATTGACACTATTAATATTGTACAGAGTAGATAAGCCAAGAAGTATTGGAGAAAAATAGGAATATTTCCTAATTATATGTGTCAAACTATTATGAACACCTAAGTCACAAATATCTAGGCAAAAAATGATAGAAAAGTAAAGAAATGATGAAATCCACAATGAAAAAAGGGGAAATTTAACATCCTTGTCCTAGTACTTGAATAGAACAAGTGGATAGAAAATTAAAGATTTATAAGCCAGCAAAAGCATTGTCAGCCACCTTGACCTACTTGACATTGTAGAACACTATTCCCATCTATGGAATATGAATTCTTTACAGCCTCATATGGAACATTTTTTAAAAAGTAGGCCATACATAGTCTGCTGGGTGCCATAGCACACACCTGTAATACCAGCGACTCAGGAGGCTAAAGCAGGAGGATGTGAGTTCAAGACCAGGAGCAGCCTGCACAACTTAATGAGACCCTATCTCAAAATAAAAAATTAAAAAGGGAGTGGGAGTACATCTCAGTGGTAAGCACTTGCCTACCATGGATGAAGCCCTGGGTTCGATCTCCAGAATCGAAAGAAAAAATAAGCTAGAAAAATAATAAAGTAGACCACAGTATGGATGATAAAATGAGTCTGAGTTTTCAAACATTTTTAAATGACTTAGATACTGTAAAATATGATCCCTTATTATAATGTAATGTAATTAGAAATTTAAAATACAATGAAGTATCTAAAATATCACTTAGAAATTGGCCATCAAACTTCTGTATACCCATAGTTTAAAGGTCAAGAGAATAATAAGAAAATATGCTAAATTGTTATGCAGTGTATTTTAAATTTATGGAATGGGCTATATACAAATGCAGTGTATTAAAACTTATGAAATAGGCTAAAGAAGTATAACAAAAATATATAACTTCTAATCCTAAATTAGAAGAAGAGATATTTAAAATTAATGCCCAAGGTTTCCAGTTTAAGAAAAATTTTTAAAATGTGATTTTAAACCCAAAACTAATAGAAGGAAGGAAATAAAAATAAAAGCAGAAATCCTTTAAAACAAAAAATAAACAACCAAAAGGATTAACAAAGCAAAAACTTGATTATTTGAAAAGATTAGGGATTTAGCTCAGTTGGTAGAGCAGCTGCACTACAGTCTCTGAGGTTCCGAGTTCAATTCCCAGCACCACAAAAATGGGAAAAGGACCTGGCAATCCACTCCCAAGGCAATCCCGAAACAGTCAGCCATTGCAAACCCTATGAGGGTCGCTATGAGTCGGATGCCTACTCTACAGCACCTAACAACAACAACAACAACAATGTACTTAAAAAGCTCTAATAATAATGATCAAGAAAAAAAATACAAATTACCAATATCATTAATGAAAGAGGAGATATTCCTAAAATTGAATTCATACAGGTGTTAAATGATGAAAAGAGAATATTGTGAAACCTTTATGGCAATAATTTCAACTTTGGTAAAATGTTGTTGTTAGGCGCTGTTGAGTCAGTATCTGACCCGTAGTGACCCTCTGTACAACAGATGAAACAGTATTGTTAGTGTTTCTCTGCTATTCATAAGGTTTTCAGTGGCTGATTGTTTTTTTGGAGTGGGTTGCCAGGTCCTTCTCCCAAGCCTACAGCACCTGGTGTTCCCAGGCGGTCTCCAACCTCCTAACCAGGCCTGACCCTGCTTAGCTTCTGAGATCTGACAGGATCAAACACCACAGTGGTATGGCTGCAGGCTTAGTGAAATAGATTCCTTTATAAACATATTATTAAAACTGACATAGTAAGTCGCGCCCGGTAGTTCACTCTTATGTTCCCAGCACTTGAGAGGCTGAGGCATAAGAATCACCATGAGTTTGAGGCCAGTCTGGTCTGCATAGTAAGTTCCAGGCCAGCTACACAGCAAGACCCTGTCTCAAAAAAACAAAACAAAAACAAAAACAAAACAAGAAAAGAAAAGAAAAAAAGCAAAAAACTGACTTGGTAAATATAGAAAATGTAGATTGCCTTATATTTAATAAGCTAATTGAATTTTTTTAATCAAAGACATATCTAAAAAGACAACCCTAGGCCCAGATAATTTCCCTGGAGAATTTTTTTAACCATTTAAAGAGGAAATAATGTTAATCCTATACTATTTCAGCAAATATAGGAGGTAAAAATACTTTTTGATTTGTTTTATAAAATTAGCACAATCTTAGTTAAACTTGACAGACATCACAAGAAAGAAAATTATAGACCAGTATCTTCATGGTTCTAGACATGATAATCATTAACAAAATATTAGCAAACAAAATCCAGCAATATGTAAAAAGGGCAATATCACATGATCAAATGGGATTTACTTCAGAAATGCAAGTGTAGTTTAACATTTGAAAATAAATCAATATAAATTCACCACATTACTAGAATAAAAGAAAAATATGATCTCAGTAGATGAAGAAAAGCATTGTAAAAATTTAATGGTTGCTCATAATAAGAACTTAGAGAACATTGGAATTGATGGTAAATTCCTCAATCTGATGGACTTCTATGAAAACCTATAATTAATATGGTACTTAAATGTGAAAGAATTGCTATTTTCCTCCTAAGGTACAGTACAAAGCAAGAATTTATATTCTTACTACTTGTAAAGATCTAGAACAACCTAACCAGAGCAATAAGGTTAGGAAAATAAGTTAAAGCTTTAAAACTAGCAAAAGAAGAAGTAAAACTATGTTTAATCACATATTCTATGGTCATTTACATGAGAAAATTTTAACAAATTAACGAATTAACTGCAGCTAATAAATACATTTAGAAAGGTCACAGGATTAATATACAAAAATTGGTTGTATTTTTATATAGTAGTAGCACCTAATTAAAAAATGAAAAATTTCAATTAATTTACAATAGCATAAAATACAAAATACTTAGTGATAAGTTTAACAAAAGAATGTAAACCCAGCCAGGCATGATGGCTCATGCCTGTAATCCCAATGACTCCAAAGACAGAGGCAGAAGGATTGCAAGTTTGAGGCCTGAGACAGCCTGTGTAACTTAGCAAAACTCCATCTCAAGATAAAAAGTTAAAAATGGGTTGGGGGTGCAACTCAGTGGTAGAGCACCTGCAAAGCATGCATGAAGCCCTAGGCTCAACCCCAAAGTACTGCAAAGAAAAAAAAAAGTGAGTCCTCTATATTCAAAACTAAGAAAGGATTTTGAAAAGTATCCATTGTTCACAGAGAACACATTATTTTTAAGATGCCATTCCTCCCCAGATTGACTTAGAGATTCAGCACATTTCTCATCAAAATATCAATATTTTTCCAAATTTTATGGAAATTGTCAAGTAGATTTTAAAACATATGAAATTGTAAAGAATGTAGGAAAAGAACAAACTTGAATGACTCACACACCCTAATCTCAAATTTTTCTATAAAGATAAGTAATAAGGAAAAAGTACCAACCCATATTACCTCTCACCCCCAAAAACATAAGTCATTGCAGCAGGGTAGAGTTCAAATAGCAACTTCAAATATATAGTCAATAGATATAAACAGAGGTGTCAAAGTAATTTAACTGGGAAAAGGAAAATGTTTCAAACAACTACAAAGACATACAGAAAAAAATTCAGCTTTGTCTTCTATTTCACATTACATTCTAAAATTAACTTGCTATATTTTAAATACTTACCCACAATTAAGATTATATAATATTTCTAAAAGGACACATAGAAAATAAACTCGTGTCATTGAAGTAGGCAAAAAAAATTTTTATAGGGGACACTTAAAGCCTTAAACATAAACAAAATTAAATAGTAATCCCAGCACTTGGAAGGCTGAGACAGGAGGATCTGGAGCTTGAGGCTTGCCTGGGCCTTGTTACAAGACCCTGTCTCAAAAAAACAAAAAAAATTATGTAAATTTGACTGCACCCAGATTAAGATTTTCTGTTAATCAAGATATTGTTAAGAAAATGAAAGGCAAGCAAAAGACCAGGAAAACATTTTCAATACATATATAAACAAAGGATTCATGTGGAGAATACCTTAAGGAATGCCTGTAAATAATCAACAAACTGACAAATAACTCAATTTTTAAAATAGCCAAAAACTTGATTAAAAATCTCACAACTGAACATCTAAGAATGGCCAACAAACTCATGAGAAGGTAGTCAGCATCATGAGACATCAAGGAAATTCAAGGTAAAACCAGAGTATGATATAGTTCATGCTTCCTAGGTTGACTCAAATAAAAAGGACTGACTCATTTAAGTGTTGGCAAGGATGTCTAATACTTAGACATCTAATACTTAGAACTATCCTTGTATTTGCTAGTAGAAATGTGAAATAGTACAACCACTTTGTAACACTGGGTCATATCTTATAAAATTAAACATGCATTTGCCTTATGACTTGGTAGTCACATTCCTAGGTATTTATCAAGGCAATATGAAATTCAGCCCTCAAAGGTATTTGAACAGGAATATTTATAGTGGCTTTATTTATAATTGCCAAAAATTGGAAACACTCATGTGGAAAATAGATGCAAAATTATGAGATATTCATTGAATGGGACAGTAACAAGCAAGCAAAACAAAATATAACATACACAACAATGTAGATGAATTTCAAAAATATGCAAAAGAAGCCATGACACAAAAAAGTAGAAATTAGTGATTCCATTTATATGAAAGGAAAAATTATCTATGGTGATAAGAATCAGATTATTGATTGTTTATGGAAGGAAGAAATTGACTGAAAGGGGACACAAAGGAACATTCTATATCTCTCTTGTTGTGTGCCATCAAGTTGGGTCCAACTCATAGTGACCCTATATATAACAGGATGAAACACTCCTAACACTGTGCCATGCCTGGCACTGTGTCAGTGCTTCTCTGCTATTCATAAGGTTTTCAATGGCTGATTTTGGGGGAATTGTTTCTAGAGTGGGCTGCCAGTTCCTTCCCCCATTTTATGTGGTGCTGGAGATTGAACCCTGGGCATCAGAGAGTGCAGAGCAGCACTCTACCAGCTGAGCTAAATCCCAGACCCATATCTCTCTTAGGTGGTGGCTATATGGATATATACATTTTTCAAAATTCTTTATATTGTACCTTTTAAAATATGTGAATTTCATGAAACAAAGCAAAAGTAAAGAGATGGGACTACCTAAAATAAAAAGCTTCTACGCAGCAAAAAACAAAACAAACAAGCAAAAAACAGTCAACAAAATAGAGAGACAACCTAAAGACTGGGAGAAAATACTTCCCTGACAAGGGATTAATATACAGCATATATAAGGAACTCAAAAAACTGAGTGGGAAAAAAAGAGAAAAAACTGATGAAAACATGGCCAATAGATTTAACTAGAGATTTCTCAAAAGAGAACATAAAAATGTTCCACAGGTATTTGAAAATATCATCAGCATAACTAATCATCAGGGAAATGCACATCAAAACCATAATGAGATATCACCTCACCCCAGTAATAATGGCTGTTATCAAAACCACTGAAGATAACAAGAGCCAGCAGGGATGTAGGAAAAAAGGAGCCCTGTATACTGTTGGTGGGGATATAAATTTGTATAACCATATGGAAAACTATTGAAGTTCCTCAAAAAAATCAAAAATAGTCTACCATATGATCCAGCCATCTCAACATTAGGTATATATCTAAAATGAAATAAGTATGTTAAAGAGATATTTTTGCTTCTTTGTTAATTGTAACACTGTTCACAATAGCCAAGAAATGGAAAAAATAAAACCCTAATTCCATCAGCTGATGAATGGATAAATAAAATGTAGTATGTTTACACAGTAGAATACTATTGATCCATAAAAAGGAATGAAATCCTGTCGTTTGTGACAATGAAGATGGAACTGAAGGACATTATGTTAAGTGAAATAAATCAGGCAGAGAAGATAAGTACTGTATGATCTCACTCACGTGGAATCTAAAAGAGTTGAGCTCATAGAAGCTAAGAGTAGTGGTTACCCATAGTTGGCAAGAGCAGAGGGAGAGAAGGAAGGGGAAAAGTTGGTCAATGGGTTATTAAGATATAATCAAATTGGAGAAATAAGTTCTGAGTTTTACTACACAATACGATTATTATGGATAATGATAATGTACTGTATTTTAAAAAGATAGATGAAAAGTTTTAAAAATTTCAGCAGGAGAAATGATAAATGTTTGAGGACATAGATATATTTACCCTGATTTGAATGTTATAGAATGTATACATATATTGAAACATCATATGGTATCCCATAAATATGTATAATTTGGACGTGTTAATAAAAATCTATAGGCATGGGAGAAGGAGCCGGCAGCCAACTCCCAAAAATCAATCCACTATTGAAAACCCTATGAATAGCAGAGAAGCACTAATAGTGTTTTCCCTGTTGTACATAGGGTCACTGTATGAGTCAGACACCAACTGGACAGCACCTAACAACAACAACAATAAAAATCAATGAGTTTTGCTGTGTGCACATTTTACCTACATTTTTAAAACATAAATGTTTTACCCTTATCAACTTTCATCTGAACCACTTCATCCATTTTGGTAGTAGTTTCCTTGGGTTTTGTCCTAATTAGCTTTCAAAGCTGTGTTAAAACTTTTCTTCATCTGCCTATGGCTGTAATTCCAAGAGATGTAATAGAGCATAAGTTTCCAGGATTTGAGAATCCAGGAAATATTCAGTGTTGAAGAAAGAAGTACCTAATTACAACCAAGATACAGCCTCAGACAGGCATTGCTGCTTGGGGCAACATTACACTGATCATGCTCAGTTTTCACATTGGTGAATGATACTTTCTCTGAAAATGTTTCATTTCTTAAGCAAGACAGGGGAAAAGGAGGGTTTCCTCTTTTCTTTTTGTTTAATTATATTTTGTGATATCCATAGTACACTCTATCTTTTAAAACTTCAAAAAGAAAATTGACTATTTAAAATTTTTTCTTCTTTCTACTATTCTGGTTTTCTCTATTCTTTTAAATAGTTACAGCCAAAGAAAAGGATAATTGAATAGTCAAAGCTGAATAGGCAAGATTTCAGTTGCTTTCCAAATGTATTCTTACTATTTCTCTATATTTAACTGTAAAGGCAATGTTCTTGCAGTATTACCTTAAGACTGAGAATTCTGCTTTACCTAAAACACTTTTTTTAGCTTATTTAGGTACCATCAGGTCTTGTCTTATTTTATTTCTCCTTACTCATGCCCAACAACTATTGCCCAAGTTTAACTGTAATGGAGCCTTTCATTCATAGTGAATATTTACTAAAGCACTTAATACCTGAATTATGAAATGCAGACATGAGCACATTAACCTGGCTGAGTTATTTCCTTTCTTGCTTTTTTTAAACACATATTTTAGCCCTGTCTATCAACGCCAGATGGCAACTACATTTTGATTGATACACTGAATATTTACCAAGTCATGTGGTATGTTTTTGAAGTATTTTTTATACCTTTTCCATCAAAGGAGCTGACTCATCCCTCATTCATTTATTCATGCTTTTAACAAGTTGAATTTTTAGAAACTTGACCTCCACTTTATCAGATTGATAAATGATATTTTTAAATGACGCATGAGAAGTTATAAAGACCTGACTACATCTTATATCCTATGACTATCATATATATATATACATATATGTGTATATATATATATGTTCAACTTTTTAATGTTCATGATACACTAATTTCCCTCATATTTTAATGAAACTTGACTCCAACTATATAATTGAGTTAATAAGGAATATATTTGTATATAAGATATCTTTAGGATAATCAAGACATTAAAAACATTTATGATTAAAATAATTTAAAATGATCATGAAAATAATGACTGAGCACCTGATATTTTTTTCCAAGACATACATAAAGAGCCTACTTGAAATAGATAGTAGACCTAATACTGTAATACTAATTAATAGTAGTAGTAATAATGATAATAGTGTTAGGAAGAAGATGTCATAGAAAAAGACTATGATGACTGATGTTTAAAATACTCACTTTCATGTTTTCTTGGTCTTCATGGGAATTTGCGTTTGTGGAAGCCACTCTCAAGATATTTTCTGTAAATGTTGTTAGGTGCCATCGAGTCGGTATCTGACTCATAGTGACCCTTTGTAGAACAGAGGAAACACTATTGTCAGTGCTTCTCTACTGTTCATAGGGTTTCAGTGGCAGATTGATTTTTGGGAGTGGGTTGCCAGGTCCTTCTCCCTTTCTGTAAATAGATGTTAATATTTCTTAGTCTAGCAATATGAAAAATAACAGAAGAAAGTGTTGACAGATAAAAGTACATGGCATTGAAAAATGTGGATGGAGGCAATGCATATTCTAAGAACTCTTTCTGGTCTCTTGATCCGTGAAGGCTGGGCTGGAGTTTGGTCCAATTGGTAGAGTGATGCTCTATGCTCTCTGAGACCCTAGGTTCAATCCCAAGCACCATAGAAAAATGGAAGAAGGATGTAGCAACCCAGTCCTGAAACAATCAGCCATCAGAAACACTATGAGAGCTAACTATGAGTCAGACCTCACTTGACAGTTGGCAGAATGCTGTGCTACATTGTCTGAGAATGCTGGTTCAATCCCCAGCACAGCAAAAACAGAAGGACATGGCAATCCACTCCTAAAGCGATCTCAAAACAATCAACCATTGAAAACCCTACAAGGGTTGCTATGAATTGGACCCAGTTCAATGGCACCTAACAACAACAAGAAGTTTTTGTGGCTACTCGTCAATGTTTTTTTCAGAAATGGTATATGATATTGTAAATCTTAAGAAATTAAGAATCTTAATGCATTCATTATAAAGAGTGGTAGGTTTTTTCCTTTCCTTCCTTCCTTTCTTTTTCTCTCTCCCTTCCTTCCTTCCTTCTTTCCTTTCCCTTCCTTCCTTCCTTCCTTTCTTTCTTTCTTTCTTTCTTTTCTTTTCTTTTCTTTCTTCTTCTTCTTCTTTTTTTTTTTTTGCAGTACTAGGTAACTGAACCCAGGCCTTACACATACTTTACAAGTGCTCTACCACTGAGCTGCGCCTCCAGCCCCTTTTTTTATTTTTTACTTTTTATCTAGAGACAGGGTCTCACTAAGTTATGTAGGCTGCCTCTGGCCTCACTTGCGATCCTTCTGCCTCTCTCTTCCTCCATCACTAGGATTGTAGGCATGCACTACCATGCCCCGGAGAGTGGGAGTGTTTTTTGTAAATAGTTTTTTCAAAATTATAATAGTTTTTTTTTTCTCTATTTAAAAGCAGTTGTTGGAAATATTTGGAAAGATTCACACAGAGTAATATGAAAGGAATCTATTCAGTTTTACCAAAAATCAACCATTTTACTTTATTTTCTACTTCATTGTATAACTAAAATTATTTCTGTGTATGTGTTGCACAGTTTGTATAATGCCTAGACAGGAATAGATTCTCAAAAGTACTGATTGCATCATTTATTAAAAGTGCATGTAAACCTTAAGCATAGTGCCTGATACATAATGTTATTCAGTTATCATTATTATGATTGCTTATTATTACTGCTTTAAAAAAGAAATCTTCAGTCTTTAGAAGTTATGTAATTTAGCCTATCATTCTATAGAAGACTTAGGAAAATATTCCATTTACATAGTATAAATTTAAAGTAAATTCAAATTTAAAGTCAGTGACGAGATACATTGTAAAGGCCTATCACCAACAATACTAAATTTATTAAGACTTGGGTTAGAATTAGTTATTTACATATATGATGAGATTAAGTAAATTTAATCCCTGTGACACATGTGGAATGTATTTCTGAATACTTTGTCGGCTTATTCACTATTTGACTTTCTAAAAGAGGAAGTACATCCTGATGAAGTATGCCATGAGTCACAAAGTAGTGACTTGAGTCCATTATGCACCCTTTGGATTTTTTAGATCTACACATTGTAAGTGTTGTTTTAGAAAAGAAACTCTTGAAGCCCAGAATATTTTCTCCTGACCCTTTCAGTTTTGATAGCTCTTTTGTGTGTAATCAACTTCTCATGAACTGGAATTTCTGGATATATTTATCTTCTTTATTTTATGAACATTTCTAGCTTCATGAAGACTAATATGATTGAATTGTTAGTAGTAAATAATAGAGTTAGGAGTAAAACCATTGTGGTGGGCATACCAAAAATAAGGTTTCCCATATAGTTTATACCATATTCTTCTCCCTGAAGTAAAGTTAACAGTGAAAGAATAGTATATCTTCTTTGGCTTTACTGCCAGATTAAGGCAGTAATTAAGTTATTATTATTACTTGGAGATCTAAAAAATAAATGTGCACAGGTCAAATTTTGAATTTAAAATACAATGAGTATCATTTCACTTAGTAGAATAGGTCAACTGCTTAAAGTTGTATTATTTTTAAGTTTTTAAGTATCTAATATCTGCACCTACTGCTTAGCAGGAGCTGGAATAAACCACAATATTTGCTTTACTTTTGTTTTAGGAGGCACTGCTTTCTATATCTTCATTGCTTCAGTTTGTTGCCTTTAGGATTTTTAGTGATAATTCAGGATCATGCCAATGATCTTCTGTACTATATTTTGAACTTTTAACTACATCTATCCAAATTCCAGTTGACCTAACATGTTTTGTTTTTCTAAATTCTAAATTTCTAAATTCTAAATTAGATGAAATGTTATTTCTCTATTAGGCTGTTATTCTGGATTACTGTTTACCATTTATCCAATACTGTATTTTAAAAGGAAGCATATTTTATGTGACGTAACATTATTTCATATAGCACAAGTTAGTGATTAACAGTACACTTTTATAAGTGACACTTTATAAATTTATTGTTGTTGTTGTTGTTAGGTGCCGTCGAGTCGGTATCCGACTCATAGCGACCCGCATAGGGTTTTCAATGGCTGAGTGCTTCGGGATTGCCTTAGGAGTGGATTGCCAGGCCCTTCTCCCATTTTTTGTGGTGCTGGGAATTGAACTCGGGGCCTCAGAGACTGCAGCGCAGCGCTCTACCCACTGAGCTAAATCCCAGCCCTTATAAATTTATATTAGAACCCTATTATAGCAGTTCTTTAGAAGACAGGGTAAGGAGTTTTCCTTTAACCAGGAGAGAACATCATGTCTTCTCATTTATTTAATATGACTTAGGTCATTACATCTTTGAAAATATTGTTAAAAGTTATATAAAATGCTTAGTAAAATATGTTACACAGTAAGTGCTCAATAAATGGTTCCTATTATTATATGTCCACGTCTGTCAGTTTGCCACACTGTGGGGGCTTGTGTGTTGCAATGAGGCTGAGAGCTTTGCCACTGGTACCTCAGATATGAGCAAGGTTACCCATGGTGGACAGGTTTTCAGCTGAGCTTCTAGACTAAGACAGACTAGGGAGTAGGACCTGGCGAACCACTCCCGAAACAACTAGCCATTGAAAACCCTATGAATAGCAACAAAACACTGTCAGATATAATGCCAGAAAATGAGCCCCCCAGGTTGGAAGGCACTCAAAAGACTACTGGGGAAGAGTTGCCTCCTCCAAGTAGAGTCTACCATGATGAAGAAATGGAGTAAAGCCCCAGGGACCTCCATCAGCTGATGTGCCACGACTCAAAATGAGGAGAAACAACTGTAAACATCCATTAATAATTGGAACATGGAATGTATGGACTATGAAACTAGGCAAATTAGGAATTGTTAAAAGAGAAATGGAACACATAAACATTGACATTCTAGGCATCAATGAACTGAAATGGACCGGCTTAGGCCATTTTGAGTCAGACAATCATATGGTCTACTATGCTGGGAATGATAAACTAAAGAGAAATGGGGTTGCATTCATCACCAAAAAAGACATTTCAAGATCTGTCATGAAATACAATGATGTCAGTGATAGAATAATATCCATACACCTACAAGGAAGGCCAGTTAATATGACTATCATTCAAATTTATACACCCACCAATAAGGCCACAAATGAAGAAAGGGAAGACCTCTATCAGCTTCTGCAATCTGAAATAGATCAAACATGCAATCAAGACATACTGATAATCACTGGTGACTGGAATGCAAAGGTTAGAAACAAAGAAGAAGGCTCAGTAGTTGGAAAATATGGTCTTGGTGACAGAAACGAAGCTGGAGATCACATGATAGAATTTTGTCAGACCAATGACCTTTTCATTGCAAATACATTTTTTCAACATCATAAACGGAGACTATACACATGGACTTCACCACAGGGAACATACAGGAATCAAATTGACTACATATGTGGAAAGAGACGATGGAGAAGCTCTATACAAAATGTCAAAACAAGACCAGGTGCTGACTGTGGATCAGACCATCAACTTCTCATATGCAAGTTCAAACTGAAGCTGAAGAAAATTAGAATAAGTATACGAGAGCCACAGTATGACCTTGAGTATATCCCACCTCAGTTCAGAGACCACCTCAAAAATAGGTTTAATGCATTAGACACAAATGATAGAAGACCAGAAGAGTTGTGGCATGACATAAAAGATATCATTCAAGAAGGAAGCAAAAAGTTCTTAAAAAGACAAGAAAAAAGAAAAGACCAAAACATGTCAAAAGAGACACTGGACCTTGCCCTCAGATGTGGAGCAGCTAAAGCAAAAGGAAGACATGATGAAGTTAAGGAACTAAACAGAAGATTTCAGAAGGCAGCTCGAGAAGACAAAAACAAATATTATAATGACATGTGCAAGGAGCTGGAGGCAGAAAACCAAAAGGGAAGAACTCGCTCTGTGTTTGTCAAGCTTAAGGAAGTGAAGAAAAAATTCAAGCCTCGAGTGGCAGTAGTGAAAGATTCTACAGGGAAAATATTAAATGATGCAGGAAACATCAAAAGGAGATGGGAAGAATACACAGAGTCATTATGCAAGAAAGAATTGGTAGATGACCAACCATTCCAAGAGGTTGCATACGAAGAGGAACCAATGGTGTTGAAGGATGAAGTGGAAGCTGCCTTGAAAGAACTGGTGAAACACAAGGCTCCAGGAATTGATGGGATACCAATAGAGATGTTTCAACAAACAGATGCAGCACTGGAGGTGTTAACATATTTATGCCAACAGATTTGGAAAATAGCTACTTGGCCAACTGACTGGAAGAGATCCATATTTGTGCCTATTCCCAAAAAGGGGATCAAACTGAATGTGCAAACTACCGGACAATATCATTAATATCGCACACCAGCAAAATTCTACTAAAGATCATTCAGAAGCGACTGCAGCAGTATATAGACAGGGAATTTCCGGAAAATCAAGCAGGATTCAGAAGAGGGCATGGAACCAGGGACATCACTGCTGATGTTAGGTGGATATTAGCTGAAAGCAGAGAATATCAGAAAGAGTTCTATCTATGTTTTGTTGACTATGCAAAGGCATTTGATTGTGTGGATCATAACAAATCTTGGATAACACTTCGGAAAATGGGAATACCAGAACACCTAATTGTGCTCATGAGAAATCTGTACATGAACCAGGAGGCAGTTGTTCGAATAGAACAAGGAAACACTGAGTGGTTTAAAGTTGAGAAAGGTGTGCATCAGGGGTGTATACTTTCACCCTATCTCTTCAATTTGTACGCTGAGCAAATAATACGAGAAGCTGGACTTTATGAGGGAGAATGTGGCATCAAGATTGGAGGAAGACTCATTAACAACCTGCGTTATGCAGATGAGACAACTCTGCTTGCTGAAAATGAAGAGGATTTAAAACATTTACTGATGAAGATCAAAGATCATAACCTTCAATATGGGTTAAAACTAAACATCAACGAAACAAAAATCCTTTCGACTGGGTCAGCACGCAACTTCACAATAAATGGAGAAAAGATTGAGGTTGTCCAAGATTTTGCTTTGCTTGGCTCTATAATCAACACCCGTGGAAGCAGCAGTCAAGAAATCAAAAGACGCATTGCTCTAGGAAAAGCTGTGGCAAAAGATCTCTTTAGAGTATTGAAAAGCAAAGATGTCACATTGAAGACAAAGGTGTGTCTGACTCATGC
>VMDO01027037.1:0-25813 GCA_007922755.1 Pedetes capensis
AACAAATGTTGGAAATTTGACTTCTGCAATGTCTTAAAGTATAAATGGACTAAAAATATACCATTGCCTAAAAATTTTGAAATTCCCTATTCTAAGTAATATTTTATTATATATTTCCATTATGGATCTAAAATTTCAAAATATTTATATTTCCTTTACAGCTTTAATGAAATATTCCACATGCATTTTTATTCTTTATTCATCTGAGAATATTTGGTATATAATACCTCATGTTCTGTTTATAGGTAATTGAAAGAGCAGAGAAGTTAGATAGATAAAAGAATCTTTACTGATGAGAAGAAGGATATGATGAGGTTGGAGTTGATGAGCATATGACTTCTGTATATTACGTGAAATTTGAAAGTACAATGGTGAAATGTGAACCATTGAAATGTAAGTTTGATCTGATGGGTAAGAATTAGTGATGAAGTTGTGTACGTGACATACTCACAGGTCAGAGCTGAAGCTTTGAGAATTAATGGGATGACTAAAGTATATGTTGTTGTTGTTTAGTGTCACTGAGTTCAGTCTGACTCATAGTGACCCTTATAGGGTTTTCAGTGACTGATTGTTTCAGGATTGTTTTTGAGAGTGGACTGCCCCATCCTTCTCCCATTTTTGCAGTCCAGGGAATCAAACCCATGTCCTCAGAAAGTGCAAAGCAGCACTCTACCCACTGAACTAACAAAAACGTATGACTAGGGGTTAAAAAGTGATCAGCTTATAAGGATAAGACCACAATGTGAAATGGAACATCTATTGTTACATACAAAGTTATATTGAGAAAAATAATACCTAAATTAGCATTCTGTTTTAAAATAATTTTGAAAAATTACTTGTATCAGTCACAAAATTTTGATCCTTAATCCATATTTGATTTTTAGTATGTTTTTAGAAATTCTTCTTTAAATATTTCTATTTTAGTATGTTACATGTAATTTCCTAATGATGTAAGTGCTATTGCCAATATACAGTCCTGAAGGAGCTACAGAACATGGGATGATTACATGTTAGACATTTTTTCTTTCACTAATATAGATTTGATTCTTCCATTTATTTATTAGAAACCCTATGGTTTCAGCCTATTTCTTCCATTTATCCATGCAGATATGCATTCCCATTCCTACCTGGCTCTGTGCTTGGTAAGACTGACCCACATGGATTGCATCAGTGGGATTTCTCACTTTTTGCTTTTTAGTTAGTTTTGCAAAGGAGAATTACTTGCAGAAGTAGGACTGAGTTCAGGATGTATATCCTCTATTGACCCTTTACTAGGCACTATATGTAGTGTTCTTCTCTATATGAAGAGTCACAGTATTAGGCAGTCTTGCCAAATGACTTTCTTATCCAGTGAATGCTCCCTCTTTTTTTCCTTGGTTATCCTTTGTATTGTTGTTTTACCTAAGTCCTGCTCATTTTGTTACAAACTTTATTAAACTCTCTTTAATACCAGCTTCTACATGCCATCATTTAAAATACCAATGAGAGAGAAAGAGGAACCCAACTCTCCCTGGAGCAAAGGGGCAGAAGTTACATTCTGTTAAGCATTGTTAAAGACTATTAAGTCCTATTAAATGATATAAGAATTGTTAGTTCTATGTGGAGCTTTGGTTTAGTCTTTATTGCAAGCCTTCTCTTACTGCTTTCTGCGAATAATTAAAACTGTTAGGAATGGGCTATTTGACAAACTTGTTTCTTTTCCCACTAGCCTTCATTCAGGGAATGTCAGCCTAGCAGACCCTTTATTGGTAAATGACTGACCTGTCCTCAAGGCAGCCCAGCTGTTTTGGATATTTTACATTCACACAGAGGACACACCAGTGGCTGCAGAGGATCACTACAAAAACAGCTACAATTTGACTCCACTTATGAACACTCCAGATCACTGCACCAACCTTGGGAAACAGTACACTAGGCAAGACAAGCCTTGGTGTGCTCTTGAAGATGACCCTGCTTACACTGCAGCTAGTCTCACTCAGACCAGAGGGGGAGTGCTTCCTCTGGTTGGGAGGCAGAAGGCCTATGATTGGTGCAAACATAGTCCTTCATTTGCATAAAGGACTGAGTTGTGATTGGTGAAAACACACCCCTTCATTTGTATAAAAGCCTGTCAATAGCCTGGTGCAGTGGTGCATGCCTGTAATCTCTGGAGGCAGAGGCAGGACGATCGCAAGTTCCAGACCAGAGGCAGTGTGCATAACTTAGCGAGACCCTGTCTCAAAAAGTAAAAAAAAAGAAAAAAAAATGGGCTGGGAGTGCAGCTCAGTGGTCCCGCACTTGCAAAACATGCAAGCACAAGGCCCTGGGTTCAACCCCCAGTACCACAAAAAAAAAAAAAAAAAAAAAAAAAAAAAAAAAAAAAAAAAAAAAAAAAAAAAAAGAAAAAAAAAAAGAAAATAAAAGCCTGTCATGACTTGTGCAAATACTATACCATATCTACTTTCTAGCTCTATAATCAACCTGTTCAGCTCACTTTTTGAGTTAGACAGAAGACACCTTCATTTGCTACACTTTGGTGTTGCAACATTGAGTTCAACCCAAAGCTTCTCTCAAGTGGTCTTTTCTTACCTACTTTTGATCTTTATCATTAGTAAAGCAACCTGTGCTGGTAACACCAAGGTGAGACAGGGGAAGTAGCAAGGGAGTGGTAGCAGCAATGGATGTGGCATCAACAGTCCTGGGGTTTTTTTGAGAAGGTGACTAAAGAGTTCCAAATAGTGGCCCAGGGATCTATGATGGGGAAGCCGAATTGGAAGAGAAAATGAGAGATGATGAATGTAGAGAGAAGTTAAGAGAGGACAAAGAGCTGAGGCTAAATAAAGATGGAAGTTCCTGTGGAGCCAGAGAAGAGAAACGGTGAGCCCTGGTCACTGGAAAGTTCTAGCGAGCTGCCAAGCATTAAGGTCCAAAGGTCTCACTAAGGTCAACAATGTGTTGGCCCAAGAACTGCAAAACTAGTTGTTACCAAGGGCTCTCGGGCCCAAAACTCTCATCCCATGACATGTAATACTAGTAGCAGTGGAAATGTGGTTCCAAGCAACTGAGGCCCATTCAGGAGCTGTAACACTAGCAGGTGCTGTCTGCCACTGACTGATGCTGCTGCTCAGTGATGCTGGAAGTTGCTAGTCATTGTGCTAGAAGCTTAGGGTTACAATGTTTGAGGGCTGGAGGTTTAGCTCAGTTTATAGAGGGCTTTTTTAGTACACACGAAGGCCCTGGGTTCAATTCTCCGGCACTGCAAATAATAGTAATAACAATAACAATGCCAATAATAATAATAAAGCATTACAAGATTTGCCAAAGTGCAGAGGTCACTGATGGTTAAAGCCCAGAGCAATAAATTCCAACCTGAGCACCAAGAGCCTGCAGAATAGGCCCCTAGCTCTTGAGAGCTTCGCGCTCTATGCTTCTGTCTGCCTGCCCAATCCCTAGGCCTTAGGGACTCAGGGGCACCTGATGGCAGCCCTGGAAGAGCTTCTCCTGGACTACTTATGATTTCTATCCAGGTAGAGGGCAAATAAAACAGCCAGCTGATCAGTAATACCTGATCATCATTTGTCATAATTTAATTATATGATATGTTCCTTAGAAAATTGTCCTTGTTGTTGCTAAGTGCCATGGAGTCAGGTCAGACCCACAGTGGCTCTCATATGGTTTTCAATGACTAATTCCTTAGAGTGTACTATATATTGACATTGTCCTATAATGATGATAAGTCAAAGGCTTAAGAGGTGAAACAATTTCTAAAAGGTCACATTTCTACTACCTCACTGTACATGGATTAACATATTTATATAACCAACAACCTATTCTTCAAACTTCACATTCTGGGTTTTGATTTAGCTAGAGAAATCATGGATGTTAAGTATTTTAAGAAGAAATGTTGGGATATAAATTTTGTTCAAAATCAAATGACTAGAAACCTGGCCTCCAGAGTGCTTCTTCCAAGAAATGGATGTTTATATTTAATAACCTGCACCAAGTAGATCACAGGGACATTAATCATTATTACTCCTTAACTACTTCAGCTGGGTGATGGGTAATGGTGTTTTTCAGAAACTTATGTCACTATAGCATGAAAGATCTATTTTTGAGCTCATACTGCAAAAATAAATTTGAAACACACTTCCCATCCTACTAACATGCTGAACTTTGAACGAACAAAATGTGCACTGAGTCCAAATAAACAAAAACCATATATGTACAACTGTGGTTAGGTGCAATTTGAGTTGTGTTGAACTCATAGTGACCCTCATGGGGTTTTCAATGGCTGATTGTTTCTGGACAGTTTTGGGAGTGGGATGCCATATCTTTCCCCATTTTATGGTGCTGGGGATCAAACTCATAGTCTCAGAGACTGAAGAGTAGCACTCTCCCAAATGAACTAAACTCCAGCCCACTATGTACAAATGTTGTTGATTGTTGTTGATGATAGGTACAACTATGTTATTGTAGTTAGGTGCCCTTGACTCAGTGTCCTACTCATAGGGATCCTACATACAACAGGTGAAACACTATTGTCATGCTTCTCTGCTATTCATAGGGTTTTCAATGGCTGATTGTTTTGTGGGAGTGGATTGACAGGCCCTTCTCCCAAGTCAACAGCACCTGGTGTTCACAGGCGGTGTCCCACCAAAGTATTAACCCTGCTTAACTTCCAAAATCTTATGGAATCAGGCACCACAGTGGTATGGCTGCAGGCAGGTACAATTATAGGACCTTTAAAACAAACTCTTTGGTTAAACAGTCAGAAAACTGAATTTTCCCCCAATTCTTTCATTATAAGAGCATACAGCCTGCCTTTTTTAGAAATCAATTGACTACTGGGTACATAAAAACTATGTGTTGAACAAGATAATAAACAATCATGATTTCAGTGATAAGGTCCCTGATACAATAGACTGGCATTTTTGCACAGGCATAATGAGGCTATGACAGCCAAAGAACAATAGAAAAGGAATTTGAATTTACTAAAATATAGTCGGGGCTGAGGTTTAACTCATTTGATAGAGTGCCACTCTGCAGTCTCTGAGGCCCTAGGTTCAATCGCCAGCACCACCAAAACAGGAGAAGGATGTGGCAATCCACTCCTGAAATAATCCCCCCAAAATAAACCATGGACAATGCTATCAATTGGACACAACTTGACTGCACCTACCAACAACAAAATATAGTCAATACTAAACCAATTCCCCCACTTGTCTTTCAGCTTATTGTACTATGGGGGCTTGCATGTTGCTGTGATGCTGAAAGCTATGCCTCCAGTATTTCATACACCAGCAGGGCCACCCATGGTGGACAGGTTTCAGCTGAGCTTCCAGACTAAGACAGATTAGGTAGAAAGACCTGACAGCCCACTCCCCAAACAATCAACCAACGAAACCAAAGAAGCACTGCCAGATAGAGTGCCAGGCATGACAAAGTGTTGGATGGTATTTCATTCTGTTATACATAGGGTCATTATGAGTCAGATTTGACTCAATGCCACCTAAGGACAACAACTAAACTAGTACTTTTCACAAATTTCTTATTAACTAGATATTAAAATATAAACCCATTACATATTACCCATAGTTACAGAGACCATATACTTTATCAGTTAAATAAGTATATTTTTCATAATAAAAAGAGGCTCTGTTGTTTCTCTGAAATACAAAAAAAATAAGACTATGAGGCATAGCACAGTGGTACATGTATTATTTTATTTATGGATGGCATACATTAGTATAGTGAATCCCTATAATTTTATGTTCACACTGCATCTACTATGAAATGTAACTTCTCATGTCAGAACCTGAGCTTAGCAAACCTTCACACACTTTCCAGTTCTCTACTTCCTTCTAGCTCCCCACATCTGTGTCCACCTTATACATCCACCATCTGATGACTAACTCTCTGTGGAACATATAGATACCACGTGCTAACTCGTGCTACTGAGTTAGCTGGGTGATGGGTAATGGTGTTTTTCAGAAACTTATGTCACTATAGCATGAAAGATCTATTTTTGAGCTCATACTGCAAAAATAAATTTGAAACACACTTCCCATCCTACTAACATGCTGAACTACTAACATGCTAACATCCTGCATGAACTGCACAGAGATGCTGCAGTGGTCCACTCCCAGTCACAGCATGACCCCATGGAACCGGAACCCACCCGTTAGAACTCCCTTCCAAAACCTTGCTTTGGTAAAACCCTAGATCCCTAGAAAGAACACAGTATTGATACCCTGCCTCTGGCTCTCCACCCGCTGATTGAGTGTGTTGTGTCTGCTGCTTTCCCTTGCTCCTTCCTCATCCCACCTCTTCTCATCTAAGCCTGTCAGTAATAAAAAGCTTCTCTTATTTTGTGTAGGTTTTCTTCTGTTGCCTCCTGTGTATCTCTCCCAGCTGACACACCTGAACTTACCTTCTCAATTGATCCTCTCCTGTAAAATTGCTCTCTCTGCAGGAATAAAATGGACACAGATCAGATACAAGTGTTTCTATCAGTATATACAAGTTTCCTATGACAGAGAAACCTTTTTGTAGATATTAGGGCATTCACTGGGTTAAAGAAGTATCCTGTGAAAGCATATGGTGAACATCCACAACCCCTGGCATGGTGGGGTGGAAGTTTACAGAGGTTCTCTGAGAGACCTCAAGACCAAATTAGAGAAAAATATAAAATCAGTATATATCATCAAGAAGCAGGAACAGTCTTGAAGTTGGATAGATCATCCTATTAATCATCCAGTTTCTTAATTATGTTGAAATGAAAACTAAAAAGTACAGTTGTGAGGATCACCAATTGTATGTGCAACATGATTAGCACAAGACCTGAGATGCTAAAGTTACTCAGTAAATACATTCATTTACCCTCTTAGTCATAATTGTGTGTGTTCGCTTTCATCATCAGTTTATCTGTAATGCTAATGAAGCTCTGAGTGGAGATGGGATTAATGTCTTTCTAAAAAGAGGATGAGACACAGAGACTGTCACTACTACTCTCTATCTTTTTCTTTCTCTCTCTCTCTCTCTCTCTCTCTCTCTCTCTCTATCTCTATCTCCTTTCTCTCTCCTCTCTGCCTGCAACAACAACAACAACAACAAAAACCATGAGAAGAGATAATAAAGAGATTCCTCATCAAGAACCCCAAGATCTGGCACTCTAATCTAAGGATTGTACCCTCTAACACTGAGAAAAAATGTTTACTGTTTAAGCCATTCTGTATATGGTATCTATTGAAGCTAAAGTCTTGGTCAGTTTTGTGCTGCTATAACAGAATACCTCAAGTCAGAAATTTATAAAGAGCAGAAATTTATGGTGCATTTTATTGGAGGCAGGGAAGTCCAAGACTGAGTTTCTGGCAGATGTATTGTGATAAGGGACTGTTCTCCACTTCCAAGATAATTCCTTAAATGCTACATCCTCCAGAAATGGGAGATCCATGGAAGAGAGGCAAGGAAGGAGGCGAGAGGGAAAGCATGAGAGAAAGGGAAGGGAGAACCATTTGTTTTCCATCTATAAGAAATACAATTCTGTGATGATAGCCTGAGTCCTTTCATGAGGGCAGGACCGTTATGACCCAACCAGCTCCCACTAAGCTTTATATCCTAACACTACTGCTTTATGGCTCAAATTTCCAATGTAGGAACATTGAGGGATATAGTCAAAACATGTAGCAGCAGAATGAAGCACACACACTATACTCGATTTACTTCTCAGCTTTTAGTATTACACCAATATTGTGATTTCAATACTAGAGATTGAGTTTGTCAAATTTTCAGTTAAAATATTCTGTATTACTTTGTTTTCAACAAAAATAAGCTAAAGGATCAATATAACAAAAAAAGTAAAAGTAATAATATCCCTTCTTTTCCTCAGATTTCACAATTATAACTTGTATAACCTCAGGGCTATAAACATAGCATGGTGAACTGCAAAGATGTTTTAAATAAATACAATTTTAGACCATAGTTTCCTAATTTTTCACAGTACAATCCATTTGCCAGCCCTTTTAGCCTTTCCCTTTTCAGGACCCTGAACAACCAAGCCACATGTTACTGTGAACAAATTAGTCTTGACACCTTGAGACATTTAATTATTTGCAACACTGAGTCAGATGAAGATGAAGTTAAGGGAAACTTCTCAATCTCTAAAGAGACACATATGCTCAAAAGAGAATTTTAGGAAAGTTTAGCCCTGAAAATGCAATTGATAAACACAATAAAATGCACAAATAAGTTTGAAAATTTATTGGAAATAAATATGTGAGTATTGCAAATTAATTAATTAATTAATTAGGTTTTTTATATCTTACTATTTAGAAGTGTTTTTCAATGGTGTAGGACATCTTGGAGATTTATATGACTATAAATGTCATTTAGTATAGCCATTCATTTTACAGTTGAGGGAACAGAGGTTCAGGGAGGTTAAATGATTTGCCAAGGTCACCTGGCCAATTACTATGAAACCAAGAGAGAAAATCAAGACCTCTTTTTTATTCTTTGCTCAACATTATTTTATTAATTTCATTATTCCATTTGCCAATAGCAGTAGCAATTTAGAGACATCCAACAAACCACTTAGTGACATGTGATTTTATAGCTGCCTTGTCGTATGCTTAAATAAGACATTAAAAAATAGAAAAACAACTAATTATATTTCCCCTGATGAGACACATTATGAAGTATATTTCCCAAAATGTTTAAACTACCCATAATTAATAACTTATATAAAGCAAATTGAGAATGTAAAAATGCCCCATGCATCAGCATTGTCTTACTTCTTGCCTTACAATTGGAAAAAGTCTTCTCAACAAATCTTACTTTCAAACTGTCTATTAATTATTATTATGAATATTTTACCACCTACATTTTAACATTAGGTAAATTACTTATATAAAATTTTATAAAAACCATTGCGTGGAGTGTCTCAGATCTGTAATCCCCATGATTCCAGAGTCAGAAACGGGAACATCCCATGTTCAAAGCAAGAGGCAGCCTTTACTGAAACCCTGTAACAAGATAGAAAGTAAAAAATTGGCTGGAGGTATAGCTCAGTGGTAGAGCACCTGTATAAACATGCCTGAGGCCTGGGGTCCAACTCCACAGTACCACACACACACAAAAATGTCATAAAAACCTTTCTTCTTTTAAAGATTGGTCTGGTGTGTAGGTAATTTAAAGTGTGTGTAATGGAATTTGGAAAGGCTTCCAATTTTTGCATAATAACTTGGTTATCATATACTATTTATCATAAGCCTGCCGCCATACCACTGTGGTATCCAATCCCATCAGATCTCGGGAGTTATGTAGGATGGAGCCTGGTTAGAACTTGGATGGGAGACAATCTGGAAGTACCAGGTGCTGTAGGCTTGGGAGAAGGACCCAGCAACCCACTCCCAAGAAACAATCTGCCATTGAAAACCCTTTGAATAGCAGAGAAACACTAACAATAGTGTTTTGCCTATTGTTCGGAGGATCACTATGAGTCAGACACCAACTCAATGGCACCTAACAACAACAGCATTTATCATAAACAGGCTTTCATTAATCATAATAAATATAATTCTGTATGACATTTTTTAAAACTTTGGATTACTTGACCAGTTATGGTAATAACAATTTATGATATGAGTAATGCATAAGCACAACCACATGCTTGTCATTTTAATTTTTCCTTTCTTATCTGAATTTTAAGGTCATAAGTAAGCCAGAAAGTGATACTCATTATATTTAAGGTCTAGCCAGGTGTTCTTGAAAATATCACTTGATAAATTTTAGTGTGCTTTTCTGCTGACAGATATATGGATTGATGAATTAGAAATAGCAGCTGCCAAAGAAGGAGTTTAAGTTTTCAACACAAATTAGTAAAAATAATATCTCTTGTATAATAATATCTCTTGTATAATATTGATACATCATAAATTGATTACATGTCTTAAAAACGATCAACTATTTATTTTTCAAAATATTTTATCATCTTATACTTGAAGTGTAATGAGTATTATAATATGCATATCCAATTATCTCTCCATTGCCATGGCAGATGTCTGATTTGGTATTAAATTAATTACCAAATGCCTTTGCTTTTTGACAGTTGGATATTTTAGACTTTAAAGGCAAATAGATTTTGAAGCAATATAATAATGAGCTTAGAAGTGTGAAGTGCAGCAGAGCTGAAAAGTGAAAAAATCAACAGGCTGAGCTGTTAATATCTTCCAGAAGAGCTAATCAATCACAGTGTGACAGCAGCAAAAAATGCAAATCTTATGTGGTACAAGTATAATTCCCTATAAATCAATTTTCATTTTTATATAACATTTATTGAGCTTAATTTCAAGAGGGTGTATTATTTGACAAACTGATTTCTGATTAGATTTATTATATTTCTTAATGCTGTCCTAGCAGGTCAATGTATTTTTATACTTTTTTTGTTGTAATTAGCAGTAAATTTGTATTAACTGCACATTTTAGAAGTTTATCATTATTTATTGGATGTGTTTCCTATTACCACTGCTTCCAATCATTCATTTGTTTTTGCATTAGTAGAAACTGTTTTAAATTCATTCATATCTCCTCTTTATATATAAAGCATACATATGATGACAATTATAATCTATGTGACTTACTATTCACAAATATTGCAAGTGTCTGACTCATAGCAACCCTAGTGAAACAGATGAGACAGTATTCTTAGTGTGTCTCTGCTATTCATAGGGTTTTCAATGTCAGATTGATTTTTGGGAGTGGATTGCCTGGTCCTTCTCCCAAGCCTACAGCACATGGTGTTCCCAGGCATTCTCCCATCCAGTTATCCAGGCCTGATCTTGCTTAGCTTCCAAGATTTGATTGGATAGGTCACCAGAGTGGTGCAGCTGAAGGCATAATGTAACATGTTGTTGTTGTTGTTGTTAGGTGTTGTCGAGTCGGTATCCATCTCATGGCAATCCTCATAGGGTTTTCAATGGCTAACTGTTTCGGGATTGCCTTGGGAGTGGATTGCCAGGCTCTTCTCCCATTTTTGCGGTGCTGGGAATTGAACTCGGGACCTCAGAGACTGTAGTGCAGCGCTCTACCAACTGAGCTAAATCCCAGCCCATATAATGTAACATAGACAATATAAAATATATTTTATCTTTATCTTTACCTTTTATAAAACTGAATAGATCACTTGAAATAATAATTGTAACTTTTATTAAGTTTATAATGTATAGACACTTATGAAAATAACATGAAATATAACCTATATTGATAAAATTGATGTATTTACTAAAATAAATCTAGCTGAACCTGAATTTGACTATAAAAAATTAAAACTCTTTATTTAGTACCTAAACTGTGCACTAAGAAAATAGCATAAAATTAAAGCTAAAAATCAAGAGTAGGCTAGGAATATAGCTCAGTACTAGAATAACTTGCCTATGCATAAGACACATTAATATATAGAACATTTTGTTTTTCTATATCAGTTAAAATAAATTTTATACTCTGGCTGCCATGAAACAAGCTTATAATCTCAGCTACTCAGAAGACTGGGGCAAAAGGCTTTCAGGTTCAAGGCCACAGGCAGCCTGCACAATTTAGCAAGGCTTTGTCTCAAAATGAAAAAATAAAAGTTCATTGGAGAAGCAGGTCAATGGTAGAGCACTTCCATATCATACATGAGGCCCTGGATTCAACCCTTCTCTCCTCCAGTTCTAAAAAAATCAATTGCTGTTATTGTTGCTAGGTGCTGTCCAGTAGGGTCTGACTCATAGCCACCCTGTGTATAACAGATGGAAACACTACCAGACACTGGACCATGCCTGGCACTATTATCAGTTCTTCTCTTCTATTCATGGGGTTTTCAATGGCAGATTGTTTCAAGAATGGGCTGCTGGGTCTTTTTCCCTATCCTGCAACACCTGGTATTCCCAGGCAGTCTCCCATTCAAAGACAATCCCGATCATCCTCTCTTAGCTTCTGAGATCAGGAGGGATTGGATGCCTGGGTGCTATGGCTGCAGACAAAGAATGCAGAGCAGCACTCTACCAACTGAACTAAAGCCCAGCACCTGAAAAAACAGAAAGAATCAATAGAGAAATTATGATAATACAATATAGAATATGTTTAATTAAAAATAAAATTAAAGAAAATAGAGAAATAAAAATTATGTGAAGAATATGAAACACAATTAGTAGAATGGGATATATGAATATAAATATTTTAGTAATTATGTTCACATGAGTGAAATGAACATTCCAGTTAAAAGTTATCAATTTTAGTCTATTCTCAGACTAGATAAAGCAATAAATTCCTGCTATAAGTTATCCATAAATAAGACTTTAGAAAAAAGGAGAAAAAACTTTTAAAGTGTGATAAAGATATAATGTACAAACACTAAGACTGCTGAATTGTTATAGCAGTAATAGAGTAATATCAGACAAACCACACATTAAAACTGGAAATACTGCTATAGTCAAAAGTATAATTTCATATTAATAATGTTGTTGTTGTTGTTAGGTGCCATTGAGTCGGTATCTGACTCATAGCAACCCTCATGGGGTTTTCAATTGCTGAATATTTCGGGATTGCCTTGGGAGTGGAATGCCAGGTCTTTCTCCCATTTTTGGGGTGCTGGGAATTAAACTCAGGACCATAGAGACTGCAGCGCAGCACTCTACCAACTGAGCTAAATCCCAGCCCCATATTAATAATAGGCACCTTTAATCAAGGAGATATCATTAAAAAGGAGCAAGTCATTAATACCTAAAACAAAAGTAAAAGAACTAAAATGAGAAACAAACAAAAAAGTGATTATAGTTTAATTAACACCAAATCATTAAGTGATTGAATGTCTTAAAAACTAGTGAAGACAGCTGGTTGCGGTGGTGCACGACTGTAATCCCAGTGGCTTGGGAAACGGAGGTGGAAGGATCACAAGGTCGAGACCAGAGGAAGTCTGCATAATTTAGCGAGACCCTGTCTCAATAAAGTAAAAAAAAAAGGGCTGAGGGTGCAGCTCAGTGGTCCAGCACTTGCAGAGCATGCAAGTGTGAGGCCCTGGGTTCAACCCCCAGTACCAGAAACAACAACAACAACAACAAACAAACAAACAAACACCAGTGAACACATGAACCACATTAATTAACTTGTTTTAACAGACAGATATAGAACACTCCACAGGTAATAGTAGAATAGACATTGTTTCAAGTGCAAATGAAACATCTATCAAAATATATTACATACTAAGCCATCTAAAAATCTCAAGAAATTTAGGATTGAACTCATAATATCCATAACAGAAGATTAGAAAAAATAGGAATATTTTTATAAATTTTCAAATAATTGAAAATTAAATCATACATTTCTATATAGTCTGTGGATTGGACAAAAACATCACAAGGGCAATTAAAATATTTATGAGATCAATTAATATTATACCATTCCACAGTAAGCAAAGATATAAAGAAAAAAGCCCAAATTCAAAGAAATAAGACAGAAATTATATAATTAGAATGAAAACAAATGAAAGAAAAGACAGGAAACAACAGAGAACATTGTAGCCAATGTAAATTCTTTAAAACCAAAATTAAAGTTGCACACTGTAGCATATGCCTGCAATCCCAATGACTCTAGAAGGTGGGGCAAATTGGTCACAAGTTGAGGCCAGAGGCAGCCTGGACACTATAATGAGATCCTCAAAATAAAAAAATAAAAAAGGAGCTGACTTATTTGCTTATCTTTGCTATTTAATTTTTTGAGTTCTTTATATATGCTAGGGACTTAGCTCATGTGATAGAGTGCTGCTTCACTCTTTCTGAGGACCCAGGTTTGCTCCCCAGCACCCCAAAAATGGGAGGATATAGCAGTCCAGACCCAAGACATTTCCAAACAATCAGCCATCAAAAACCTAGAGAGTCTCTATAGTCGGACCCAACTCAACAGCTTCCAACAACAACATATATTCTAGATGTTAATTTCCTTTCAGATGTCTGGTTGACAAAAATTTTCTCCCTTTGTGTGATCTCTCTTAACTCTACTCATTATTTCCTTTGCTGCGCAGAAGCTGTTTTTTAATTTAATACAATCCCACTTGGCAATTCTTTCTACTATTTCCGGAGCTCTTAACAAAATTGGAAACCTTTAAGAAAGTGCTTTCCTATGCCTATATCTTGAAGTATTTTCTTTGTGCTTTCATCTAGTAGTTTCTTGGTTTCCAATTTTACATTGAGGTCTTTGATCCATTTAAAATTTGTTTTTTATATAGAGAGAAATGTTGTTTTCAGGTGCCGTCTGAGTCAGTGTTAGAACCAGATTGGACACCACAGTGCTACTGCTGCAGGCCTCAGGCATAGAAAGAAATAGGGGTCTAGTGTCATTCTTCTACATGTGAATATCCAGGCACCTGATACAGAAAGCTGAATCAGGTTTACTACTGGATAGTGTCATATCAAATAAAATCTAAGTCATAAATATGTGGAGTGCTTAGATTCATTACTCTCCAAAGGCATTCTGTCCCCCTGGATCATGATTTTTATTTATTTTGTTATTCACTCAGAGATAATGATTTTTCTGATGTTTTTCCAACCATATTTTTTAAAAAAAGCTCCATCACTATAACCAGCCCATTGGGATTAGGATCTCAACGTAGGATCTGGGATGGGGTAGAGATGAGGAGCAAATATTCAAGTCATAATAACAACAATGAAGAACCTACTTGAATTGGGATTAGATGTTCTTCATGCTTTTTGTTACTCATACACAAATATGTTGATCTCCATCATGACTTTTGTCCATTAGCCATGAGAAAATACATCAAGATATATACTGATAAAAGATATATAGCCTAATTTATGGCTCAAGCACTTATATATTTAAAAAATTATGAATAATATTTTTCCTAGATTCATCATAGAGATTATTCATGAAGTCTTTATACTCCATAAACTACTATAAAAATTAAGTAGAAAATGTTGTTGTTGTTGTTAGGTACCATCAAGTCGGGTCCAAATCATGCCAACCCTCATAGGGTTTTCAATGGCTGATTGTTTGAAAATTGCTTAAGGAGTGGATTGCCATGACCTTCTCCTGGTTAGAAAACATAAAACCAAGTAAAAGAACTAGCTAATGATCTTGAAAGTCTCAAATTAATATTTTTATATTTTTGAGTAGACATATAGTCCAGTTTAGTTATTTGTGGATCTTTGTTCCTTGTTCTCTGTGTGTGTGTGTGTGTGTGTGTGTGTGTGTGTGTGTGTGTGTGTGTGTGTGGTCCTGAGGGTTGGACCTAGGGCCACGCGTTTGCATGCTCTGCAAGTGCCGAACCACTGAGCTGCGCTCCTAGCCCATTTTTTACTTTTTGAGACAGGGTCTTGCTAAATTACGCAGACTGCCTCTGGTCTCGGACTTGCGATCCTCCCACCTCAGCCTCCTGAGCTGCTAGGATTACAGACGAGCGCCACCACACCCAGTGCTTTGTTCCTTGTTTTATGTTTTAGAATGCTGCTGTCTTTAATCAACCCAAGGAATTTCATTATACCATTGTCAAAACAGTATAACACTATTCTAATAAAATATCAGGTTTTTGGTTTACCTTTTATATAAAGCAAAAACCTCAGGAGTTCTTTCTTTACTTATTAACTAAAAAGGTGGCATGGTGAGAAATCTTTTTTGAGAGGGTATTTCCTTGTCAAAATGCTGCAGGAATTTTTCTGTCAGACCAAGGAACTCTTCAAAATGCACTAGGAACATAACCTTTCCCTGAAAGAAAGCAAAACCCTACAAATCAGATATGTGTATTCCATACTGAGTTTAAAAAAACATTCTATGTATTCAGAATATTGAATATCAGGAGGATCTTTTCAGTGTACAAGTTTCTTTGAGAATTCTTATGTTTCCAGCAGATCTGACTCAGTTTGGGGGGCCATGCTTATATTTTAGTTGCTAATGATTTGAAGGTGGAAAAGCACTAGAATTGTGATTTTCATTCTTAACATTTAGCTGCAGTGATGTTACATGGATTACATTAGAGATTGAACTGTGGCCAAAGTTAGTATTAAAAATTTGGAGAAAGGAGCCCAGCACTAAAAATGTTTCCTGATAATCTTTCATAATAATTATTTACTATTTATTTAATACCTGATATCCAAGTATCAATGAAATATGCTTGAAAAGAAAATTTTAAATATATTGAAATTTATTATTTATCAGGTTATGATACAGTGGGGTAAAATGGCCACAAAAGCAGTATTCCCCCCCCCACACACACACAGACACACACTGTGATTTTTTTAAAACACCAAGCAACTTCCTCATTTGTTTCATATGCAAGTGGTCTGCATTCTACTCCCTTTGGAGCTTGAACCAAAGCTGAAAGTGTCATCGTTCCATCCTGCTGACAAGTCAAGAACCTTATCATCATGCAGTGCCATTTAATACCCCAATTCTACAGGGACATAGACCTAGTTTCCAGACATTGTAAGTGTAGGAGTCCTGGGAGATATGTTCTTTTATGTATCCAAATGGGAAAGGAGAAACAAAGCACCACAAACATGGAGGCTGGGACATATGGGGAAACCTGAAGGCCTGGGAAGGGTAACAGAAAAATAAAATAGCAGTCACAGAATTGAGAATCATGACGTTTGTTGTATTACATAAATGTTCAAAAATAGGAAGTAGAAAACTAGAAAACATGTTAGAAATACTTGCAACAACCATGCTAAGGGTTTGATTGAAGAAGTCAGATAGGATTCCTGTGACTAAGTGTAACTTATCAGCACAAAAAAAGAATTAAAGTGCATGTCTTTTTTTTAATTGCTATGTGTTGCATTTCATATGATTATCATAGGTACTATTATTTCTGTTGATAAAACATTTGTGGGTTTGCCTGACATTCCATGAAAAGTGACAAGCTATGTTATAAAAAGTATTGTATATATTAGAACATAGACAGAATCAAGATAAACTACACTTCTCTAACATTATTAAAGTCTTAACATGTAAAAGGGAGAAGGACCTGGCAACCCACTCCCAAAAGTCAATCCACCATTAAAAACCCTATGAATAGCAGAGAAGCACTTACAATAGTGTTTTTGCCTGTTGTAGGTAGGGTTGCTATGAGTCAAAGGCACCTAACAACAACAACATGTAAAATAATATACATATATATATATATATATATATATATATATATATATATATATAATCACTCAGAATGCATAATGAAGAATTACAAAGGCAGTCATTGCTTTTTGTTACTTTGATCAAATATACCAAAAGTGTTGTTTAACTTGACCAACTTCCTGAAGAATAGTCTCCAAGAGAAGAATGTGTCCTCTTCAGATGAGAATTCCAATCATAATTTCTGGAGAGTTAAGGCTATCCATTGTAGTCGAATCTTAAGGCAGTTGATCTATCCCACGAA
This sequence comes from Pedetes capensis, assembly GCA_007922755.1. NCBI lineage: Eukaryota > Metazoa > Chordata > Mammalia > Rodentia > Pedetidae > Pedetes > Pedetes capensis. The sequence goes on from VMDO01027037.1 coordinate 17,393, forward strand.
TCACTGATTTACAGCTTCACATAAGGAAATATCAAGGCTTAGATGAAATGGGTCTGGTCACATTTTGAGAAAAGCTAATGTTTCTGCAATCATTAATAGAGAAGGCCATTCTTCCATCATATGTCAGTAACATCAAGTCTTTAACTCTTGGCTGCTGGTAAGTATTGTAAGTGGTTTGTGCCTGCTTCATAAATATAAGACAACAACATAGAAGAATAGAAGACAGAATTGTTCTAAATGACTTTATTGCTGTTCTTTCCTTTTGATTATACTAGCCTTTGAGTTGGTATTTTCCCTCGTATATCATTTAAGTATCTCACTGTAAGAAGGTCAGATAACCTTTCTCTCAGTTGAAAATCCAACACTGCTGGAACCTTATTTCATGTGCAAAAAGTGATGTGTAATGGTTAGTATGAGATAAACTGCTGCCTGTCTGCAATATCTGCTGCCTGATTAACACTTTTATATTACATTGGTTGAATATCTCATGCTATTTTTTATTCCTAAAGAAAATTTTTGAAGGAATACAAAGTGAAATTTTATACACATTTGTTCACTCTCAGACATGACTACTAAATTTACAAATTAAAAAAATTGAAATAAATGTTGGACGTAGTTCATGAAGAAACTGAAAAAAATATTGATATTGAGGCTTGTGGTTTAATTTTTAATGTAATTCAGGACAGTGGTTATCATATTTAAAAAACAAGATATGATTAACATACAAAGGCTGGGCATATTTAATATATACAACTTGATGGATGAAGAGAATCATAAACCACAAATATATTCATCACCTCGAAAAATTTTATTCTTGCTATTATTATTATCATAATTATTATAAATGGAGAAGGACCTGGCAATCCACTCCCAAGGCAATCGCAAAAAAGTCAGCTGTTGAAACCCTATAAGGGTCACTATGAGTTGGGTACCGACTTGATGGCACCTAACCTAAGCTAAAATTATTATAAATATGTAAGAATATTTAACATAAGATCTCTTTTCATTATTATTAATGTGTAAGAATGCTTATCAAAAAATCTCCTTTCCTAGAAAATTTAAATATTCTTAACTGTAGGAACTCTTATACAACTTCAATTATTTCCTTTCTTCCCCTTCCTTCCGTCCTTCCTTCCTTCCTCCTACTCTTCCTCCTCTTCCTCCTCTTTCTTCTCTTTCTTTCTTTCATCCTTCCTTCCTTCCTCCTCCTCTTCCTCCTCTTCCTCCTCTTTCTTCTCTCTCTCTCTTTCTTTCTTTCTTTCTTTCTTTCTTTTTTCTTTCTTTCTTTCTGTGATGCTGGAGATTGAAATCAGGTCCTTGCACATGCTAGTCAAGTACTCTACCACTAAATCACATTCTCAGCCCCAATTTATTTATATCACATACCTGAAACACTTTATTTTACTTCCCACTTTTATTTGTTCATAAAACAGGCAAAATAGCAACAAGAAATAATTCAAGTTTATATTTCTAGTATGTGCCCAATTAATTTTTTACAAATAAGTATATTCATTGTGATTTATTATTTCTAATTTATCAGGAATATTCTACAGCTATGCTAAGTTTATTGTTAAGCATAATGAAGGAGAATTTCATATTTCAGAAATATTTTTTAAAGACCACAGTTTCAAGAGAATTTTTATTAAATGTGATTATATCACTAGTATTTCTACCTTGCAATGTTACTAATGAGTTCATATTGTTAGAGAACAATCAAGAATGAACAGCAGGGAATATTAGATCCACAGAGAACAAAAGCATAGAGACACATTCTAGTCAGAAGGAATCTTTGCAAAGGAGATCACAGAGAGGCTTATACCCTATCCATATCCAGCAAGGAATCCCAAGAATGAAGTTCTACCCTTGTCCCTACCCTAACGTTGTATGGATTCCCCAGTGAATACGGAACTATCTATATAAAAGACTCACCTTCAGTCATGAGACTGTGGACTCTCCCTTTGGTGCTCCCTGATCTTTGTTCTTTTCAGGGTGTAATTTTTCCATTTCTATTAGTAAACTCACCGCTTTCTAATTTACTTCTGAATTTCACATTACTTCCATTCCTTTTTAAATTCTTCTTAACAAATGAACAAAAACTGAGGATAAATTTTTTGCCACAATATTTAGAGTAATAAAACTTCAATTTTACTAAAAATAAAAAAGAAAAATATCCAAACTGGAAATGGTGAATTGAATATTTTTAGTCCTTCAGCCAATATATAAAAATGTATGTTAAAAATTATATTCACTTTAAAAGTTATCATTTTTAAAGAAAAAGTGGAATATTTGTACTCTTTTATTCTTCACTCTTACTAATCAGAGAATCTGTTTTTGAGACTACCTTTTTGTCTATAGAAATCATAGGAATATTTTTATGATAAATTTTCTACCTGAGGGGACATATGTTTCTGATTTTTTTGGAAAAAGTTATGTGTAAAGTACTTCTTTCTCAGAAAGCTAGAAAACTCAGAAGAAACATTTGAAAATCTACTTGAATTCATCAAATTGCTAAGATAGTGAAAATTTATGAAGGAAAGATCTCAAACCTGAAAAATGATTGATAAACTTAGAGCTTCTGGCTACTTTCCCAGTAGTGGTATGGCATACAGAATGATAACTCAAAGATATTTATGTTTAAATTCCTAGGATATGTGAATATCTTTCCTTTGGTGGCAAAAGAGATTTCTAGATATAATTAAAGGAAGGTTAATAAGATTATTATATTATATTGAATGATCTGGATGCATTGAAAGAGAAAGCAAAATAGAATAGAGTCAATAGAAAATGAGATGGAACCAGAGGTCAGAGTCAGAATGAAATCTGAAGAAACTATATCACTGACTTTGAAGTTCAGAAACAGTGCCACGAGTCATAGAATACAAGTGACCTCTAGAAGGTGGAAAAAGAAAGCAAATGAACAAACACAAGATCCTCCCTAGAGCTTTCAGAAGGAAGAATTCAGCAGATAACTTTAATCCAATGAGATTCATTTTACTTCTGACCTCCAGAAATATAGGTACTATTTTTAAACTACCAAATTTGTGGTAATGTCTTGCAGCAGCAACAGGGAATTGATTTGAGAGTATCTTTTAATTCAGAACTCAGGGATATGCTTTTGGACTATGGGTACAACAGAACTGGAGTCTAGGATTTAGGGGGAATGAATAAGTAATCCATTCAAGTAATATAAGTGAGCAGCCTTAGGTAATGCTATCATGAGGACTGACAGCCCAAATTATTACTGATTTGGTCCCTAAAGTTGGATTAGATATATCATCAAAATTCACTAATGGCAAGAGATTTCTAATAGAAATAAAATGAAACCTCTTTGTCCTTAAAAAAGTGGTATAATGCTCCACATACAATTCTCAGCATTCATTTAAACATTACTAGGGAAACAAGAAAACTTATAGTTGTTGTTAGGTGCCATCCAGTTGGGTCTGACTCAAAACAACACTATGTACAATAGAATGAAACACTCCCTGACTGTGTCAGACACATGATCTTTTTTTATGTTTTAGCCCATTATTGCAGGCACTGTGTCAATCCATCCAGTTGATGTTGTTGTTGGGTGCCCTCAAGTCGCCTCAGACATATAGTGACCCTATGTACAGTGGGATGAAACACTCCCTGCTTCTATGCCAAGCACAGGATCTTTTTCTATGTTTTATCCCATTGTTTCAGACACTGTCAATCCATCCAGTCCATAGACTTCTGCATTTTCATTGACTGTCCACTATCCCAAACATGATGCCCTTCTCTGGGGATTGTTCCTTCCTGACAAGATGTGCAAAATTCATCAGATGCATTTTTGCCTTTCTTGCTTGCAAGGAGCACTATAGTTGCACTTCTAGGACAGATCTGATGGTTCTTTTGGCAATCCATGTTATATTCAATTTTCATCTCTAGCATTATAATTCAAAAGCATCAGTTTTTCTCCTATCTCCCTTATTCAACATCCAGCTTTCACAAGCTTATGATGTGACTGAAAACATCAAGGCAGGAGCCAGGAGCACCTTGGTCTTCAATGTGATGCCTTTTGATTTCTTGACTGCTGCTTCCACAGGTATTGATTGTAGAACCAACTAAAACAAAGTTTTAGACAACTTCAATCTTTTCTCCATTTATCATGAAGATGTTCACTGACTCAGTTCTAAGGATTTTTGTTTTGTTGATGTTGAGACCCAATCCATACTGAAGGCTTTGTTCTTTGATTTTCATTTATAAATGTTTTAAATCCTCTTTGCTTTCAGCAAGCACAGTTGTGTCATCTGCATAATGCAGGCTGTTAATGAATCTTCCTCCAATCCTGATACCACATTTTTCTTCATAAAGTCCAGCTTCTCAGACTATTTACTCAGCACAGAGATTGAGAGGTACAGTGAAAGGATACAGCCCTGATGTACACATTTCCTGATTTTAAACCAGGTAGTGTTTCCTTGTTCTATTTGCATGACTGTCTCCTGTTCCACTTGCAGATTTCTTGTGAGTATAATGAAGCACTCTAATATACCCATTCTTCACAACGCTATTCATAATTTGTCGTAATCCACTCGGTCAAAGGCCTTTGTATCATTAGTAAATCATAGACAGACATCTTTAGCTTTCAGCTAACATTTGACATCAGCAATGATGTCTTTGGTTCCACACACTCTTCTGAATCAGCCTGATTTTCTGGTAGTTCCCTGTCAATATATTACTGCAGTTGCTTTTGAATGATCTTTAGCAAAATTTTACTTAGACAATAAACCATAGAAATGCCTCCACAGGTGATGCACATTGGAATAATAATACACAGACTTTAACTCTGTTCACTATAATAGAGATATAAAATGTAAGATGCATAAATTCAAGGAATACTGAAGACAATGAAATCAAACAAATATCAGTCATATCAAATTAGGTCCACACTGAAAAGAACAAAACGATGTATGTGTAATTATTTATCTTTTGACATTCAGGGATTCTTTTTTGGTAAAATACTGATGTTATCAAAACCAATATTAAAGCAGTTGTTAAAAATACTCAGTGTACCACGATGAATAGTGATAGCCAATATTAAGAACTTACTGAGTCCATTACCTAGTAGATTAGATATAACTGAAGATGGGCCTAATGAAATAGAAATATAATTTTAAAAATTCATAACAATCATGGAGAAACAAAATCACAGAAATATATTAGAGGCTTAGAAACAGAAAATAAACTAATAACATACAAAATATGTGTATCTGGAATTTCAGAAAATAATAGAATTTACATAATGAAGCATAATATTTTAAATTAAAACATCTGAGAACCTTCTAAAATTGGAAGGAAATAAAGATTTCAAGAAGTTGTAAGAACACCAAGTATGTCAAACTATGGCATTATGCTAAGTGTTGGTGAGGGCAGAGAAAACATGCTCATGTTATTTGAAGAGGATGGGGGGTGTTAATGAGCGAAATACATGGGAGTATGTATGTCATCAGGAATATGTGATTAATACACGTGTAACCTTTGCCATGCCTGCAGCTGTAGTCCCGTGGCATCCAATCCAGTCAGATTTCGGGAGCTAAGCAGGGTCGGGCCTGGTCAGTACTTGGATGGGAGACCACCTGGGAACACCAGAAGCTGTAGGCTTGGGAGAAGGACCTGGCAACCCCCTCCAAAAATCAATCTGCCATTGAAAACCCTATGAACAGCAGAGAAGCACTGACGATAGTGTTTCCCCTGTTGTACAAAGGGTCACTAAGTGTTGGATACTGACTCAATGGCACCTAACAACAACAACAACCTTTGCCAAGGCATTCTACCTCTATGCATATACCAAGAAATGCAAGTGCTCATATCTCAAGAGACATACAAAAATATCCATAAAATGTTATGGAAAACAGTCCAAAAAAGAATGAGAAAAAGAAATGAAAGTCTATAAATCTAGAATGTTTAAATAAATCATTGTACACATAAATTATAAAATGCTATTCAGAAATAATCCTAAACACAGACAAACTTTGTAAACCTTAGATTGAATGGAAGAAGCTGGACACAAGATAACATATCTGTGTGTGGTACTGAAGATATAGAGATATCATATAAAACCAAGACAAAGTAAATTTTAATCATTGCATATAGAATAATGGCTATCTTTGGAGAAGAATGAGGAAGAAATGATTTGGATAAAGACATTAAGCTACTTTCTAAACTTGGTAGTGTATCAAAGGTATTTTAGTTATGATAATTCATGGAACTAGGCATTTGTGGTTTTTGCACATTATGAGCATTTATATTTCATAAAAATGTTTAAAGTAAGGTGCTTTCTAGGCAATGAATGTAAGTTCTTTGGAAATATGCTGCTCTGCTTATGCATCATACATTAACTGCAAAGCCTTCTCACTAACATTTCATTATAGATGAATCATGTAACAGATGACTTTGTTAAAGAAATATAAAATCAGAAGTATGCTGTTTAAAATTTTATATAGACACTTAACTCTTAAAATTATGACTGTGTTATTTTCTGTCACATTGATTGTTCTAGCAGATACCTTCAGGGTAGTTATTTTGTTCGTGGCTTAATCAATAAAATATGTTCATAAATAAATCATTTTGTAACTATAATAATTTATTGGAGACTTATTAAAGTGGAAACTTTTTTTTCCTTGAAAAACATGGTAATTCACATACTGATTTCATGTAAATTGTACATTCACTTGATATCTTGACTTTCTTTGGTCAGACTGATCTGAACATAGAAATTAAATGTCTTGAATTGAGTTGCTCTTTGGAATACCACCGAGGCAAGAAATGCTACATTAAGATGATAAGATATCATCTTAAAAATTTATGATATGGGCCTGGGGCAGTGGCACACTCCTTTAATCCTAATAACTGGAGAGGCAAAGGCAGGAAGATGGTGAGTTCGAGGCCAGAAGCAGCCTGCATAATTTAGCAAGACTCTGTCTCAAAATAAAAAATAGAAATAAGAACAGGGTTAGTGGTGCCTCTCCACGGAGGAGTGCCCTGGGTTAAATCATCCAGTATGGGGGCCAAGGTGGGTGGGAGAGGAAGCTCATGAAATCCAAATAAAATGCATTTAATATTTCAAAATCCTAATTAAATACAGTATGCAGTATCTTAATAAAGTTATACAGAGAGGTTAATTACCAAGATGTTTTAGAAAAATATGGCATATTACTTTCTTTTCACTTGTATAGCAAATTGTTATGAACTTGGTGACTTTAAACAGCAGATATTTATTCTTTTCCATTTCTACAGGACAAATACCCAAGTTATTTTCACTGTGTTTAAATCAGGGTCTGGGCAATACCGTGCTACATTCCTTCAGGAGGCTCTAAGAGATGATTAATTCTCTTTCAGACTGCTGGCTACCTGGATTCCTTAGCAAGGTCCCTCTGGTTCCAGTTTCTTCTCTTATGATGTCAATGCCTTCTGATCTTCTATGGAAATTATTTAATTTTCTAGTTGTAATTGCATTCATGTCTCCTCAGAAATTCCAGATAATCCTTTCATTTTAATATATTGACTTAGTTACATCTGCAAATATTTTTATGCTTTTGAAATTATTTACACATTACATACACATTATTGTTGTTGTTAGGTGCTGTCAAGTCAGTATCCGACTCATAGTGACCCTATATACAACAGGAGAAACACTATTGTCAGTGCTTCTCTGCTGTCCATAGAGTTTTCAATGGTGGACTGATTTTTGGGAGGGGGTTGCCAGGTCCTTCTCCCAAACCTACAGTACCTGGTGTTCCCAGGCAGTCTCCCATCCAGGTACTAACCAGGCCCGACCCTGCTTAGCTTCTGAGATCTGACGGGATCAGAAGCCACAGGGCTGTGAATGCAGGCAATAATCCAATAGGTACAGTTATTTCTTGATGTAAGTTGTAAGTTACAAATGCACTTAATAGACCTAACCTGCCAAACATCATAGCTTTGCAACACTATCCATTATAGAGTGTTGTAGTTTTGGGATCACATGCCTGACTGGGAGCCATAGGCACTGTAACTGCCCTGGAGACTGAGAGGATCATACTATATATCACTAGTCTGGGAAAATAATAAAATTCTAAATTCTAAAAAATTTCTAATGAATATATACTTTTGTTGTACCATCATAAATTGAAAATATTGTAATTGGAACCATTGTGGGTCATAGAATGTCAGTATATTATTTTTCTCTTGATTCTGCTAAGTTTTTCTCCTTGTATTTAGTTTTTAAATATATAATTAAGATGTACACTGTGGATACTATTATTTAAGCTTCTATTTTTATTTTTCTGATATTCTTAGATATATTATTTTATTTTTTTCCAATGGAAATAATTTAATCCTTTGTTCCCCAAATACATTTTTGCATTTTTTTCCTATTTCTGACTATGAAAGTTTGTGCAGATTTAATAGTTTGATAATTTT
>VMDO01027038.1:0-25811 GCA_007922755.1 Pedetes capensis
CTCTCCTAGATATAATAGAGACTATGTTATAATGTCACAGACTATACATTGTTTAATGTTTAAAATAATGATTACCACAAGCAAACTAACACATCCTTCCTCACTCATGCTGATAAGAGGTGCTAGGCAAGAAGAAAGAAAATAGTTAGCAACCATCTGTTTCCCATGGATCTTTTGAGATATGAAAATCAATGTGAGACAAACAGCTTGAGACAAACAGCTAGATCTAGTGGTCAGTACTTCCTTGATAGATAATATACTTTGAAAATAGCAGGATTCCTAGTAGATAGTACCTTCTTACAAATGGCCTAATCTGTAGCAGTAACACCTTTTTATATATGAAGACAAGAGTTGCCTCCATGTCTAGGTGAGGAAGGGGAGTTCACCTTTGAGGTGTGACTCTTCCTGCAATGAAGAGGAAAACCTGTTTTACAGCCCAAAGAGCCCAGCCTAAGATGAAGAGTGAAAGATATTGGACACACCTGAACACAAGATAAAAAAAGGGGAGGCATATGTGTCCGCTTAATGAAACACAGACATGAAGCCCTAAAAATTCCTTTCTGGGCCCAGTTTTAAATTCCTTTATTAAAGAAACCAAGGAACTGAAGAGGCACCTTGCTACCTAGTGACAATGCTATGCATTGGATACCACAACCTGTTCATCTTTTAACTTATATTTTGTACCCTTTGGCCAGTATTTCACCATTTCCCTATCACCCTCCCACCCCTTAGGTAATCACTGTGCTTTTGAGAGTCTAACTCTTTTAGTATTTGTTTTTTTCAATATCTAACTTATTTCACTTTGCACAATGTCCTCCAAATTTATGTCTGTTGTTGCAATTGGCAAGATTCCCTTCTTTTAATGGATAAATAATACTATATTGTGTGTATATATGTGTGCATGTGTGTGTATAACATTTTCTTTGTCCATTAATCTGTTGATGGACATTTAGATTGATATCCTGGCTAGTGTGAATAATACTGCAATGAATATGGGAATGTAGATATCTCTTCAAGATATTGATTTCATTTCCTTTGGATATATATTCACAGGTGAGATTACTGGATTGTACTATAGTTACATTTTCAATTTTTTGAGGGACCTCCATACTATTTTCTATAACAGATATACCAATTTACATTGCCATCAACAGTGTCCTTCCCTACTCTTATTTTTTGTCTTTTTGAAAAATAGACATTCTTATAATTATGAGGTGATACCTTGTGGTGTTGACTTTCCCTTTTCTAGTGATAAATGATGTCACATACCTTTTCTTGTTTTTACTTATATGTATTTTTATTGTACATATTTATGGGTCTCAGAGTGATAATTCAGTTCATATATTCACTATTCCTGCAGCCGTAGCCCTGTGGCATCCAATCCCGTCAGATCTCGGAAGCTAAGCAGGGTCAGGCCTGGTTAGTATCTGGATGGGAGACTGCCTGGGAACACCAGAAGCTGTAGGCTTGGGAGAAGGATCTGGCAACCCCCTCCCAAAAATCAATCTGCCATTGAGAACCCTATGAAGAGCAGAGAAGCACCGACAATAGTGTTTCTCCTGTGGTACAGAGGGTCGATATGAGTCGGATACCGACTCTACAGCACCTAACAACAACAACAACATATTCACTATGCAATTATTAAATCAGGATTGTTGACACTTCCATCTCCTTAAACATTTTACAAAAAAAAATTGTTTAACTATACCAATAATTATACATATTTATGGGGTATAGTTTGATTTTTAATTGCATACAGTACACTAAGATTTATTATGAGATTTTCATTGAATTGCATCTTGTGTTTTGCACTTGTTGTCTCTCTCTTTACTCCCAATGTTGCTCCTCCTCACCCTCTTACTTTCCCATCCCCCCACCCTCTCACCAGTCTCCTCCTCTCATAGGTTCCTTTGTATTGTCCAATCATATACATAATTTATATTATACATATCTATGTATATGTGTGTGTATTTTTTCCCTTTAAGGTAGTTTCCTGCAAGTGACATAGTTTCATTCTTTACTGCTGAATAATATTCCATTGTAGAGATTTAACACATTTTTAATCCAATCATCTCACAAATGTCTGTGTTGATTATATCCCCTTGCAATTGTGAAGAGTGCTACAGTAAACATGGAAGTGCAGGAGTCCCTGTGGTACTTGGAAGCTAAGCAGCGTCAGGCCTGGTTAGTACTTGGACTTGAGACCACCTGGAACACCAGATACTGTAGACTTAGGAAAAGGACATGGCAACCCACTCCCAAAATCAATCTGCCATTGAAAACCATATGAATAGCAGAGGAGCACTGACAATAATGTTTCACCTGTTGTACATAACCTATGAGTCGGACTCCAGAGTACCTTGCAACAATAACAATAACATTGTGCTCAGTTATCAAGTATCATGGATTGTTTCAAATACATATATTCATGTATAATGTTTGAATCAGGTTAAGCATGCTTATCTCAGTCAAAATTTTATTACATCTTTTCAGTACTAGGAGGTTGAACCTGAAGCCTTACACATGCTAAGAAATTTCTCTACTACTGACCTACACACCCAGCCCCTTTTTTTAATTTATAGACACGGTCTCACCAAGTTGTACAGCCTGCCTCTGGCCGTAATCATGCAAACCTCCTGCCTCAGCTTCCTAAATCACTGGGATTATAGGTCTACACCAAGATGCCTAGCAAAAATTTATTATTTCTTTAAAGTGAAAACATTCCAAATCTTTTCTTCTAGGCTTTTGAAATATACAGTACATTATTTTTACTCATTTCAAAAATCATGTTGGTCGTTTGCTGTTGAGTTGTGTGAGTTCCTTACATATTGGTATTTTGGATATTAATCCTCATAAGTTTTAAGGTTTTCAAATATTTTCTCCCATTCTATTGGTTTCCTTTTAATGTTGTCATTCAGAAACATTTTAGCTTGAAGCAACTCCACTCATGTTTTTGTTTTTGCTGCTTATGTTTTTGGTGTCATATCCAAAAAACTCGTTATCAAGACCAAGGTTAAAAAGCTTTTCCTCTGTATTTTCTCTTTTAAAAACAAATTTCAAAAAACCTTCCTAGTTTATGGCTTAGAGTTGTATGAATGTAGTTTATTCAGAGAACTTACAATGTATATACCCTGGCCATCTAAACCAGAATATGGTGACCCTATCAGAAAACTTTCAGGGAGTTAGCTGTCATGTGCTGGCTGCATCCTTCTCCTTTACCCTTTCAAGTCCATATCCCACAGTGTCCTCTACATATGAAAATTACATCCCTGGTCCACTCTTCATAAGATGCATATAGCAATTTCTCTAGAATAGGGGGTAGATTGTGCTGAGCCATCAGTATAGAATTTTTATACATTGAAAATAATTGATACTCAGTTTAGAGAATAAGGGTATAATCTATGATCAATTATTGATGCAAGAACCTCTAATTTCAGCCTACTTAGTACCTATTGTTGACACATTGAGTTGCCAGTCCAGACGCTATTCAATGTAACAAGCCACATTCCACTGGATTCCTAGGAAATGCTGGAACATTAATGAAACAATATCCCTTCTTGGATGTTTGTATATTTTAAAAATTAAATCATTTCCTTTTCTCTACTTTTTTTGCTCTACTTTGACTATCTGCTACACTAATCATAATCATTGCTACATTAATGTATGTTTGCCTTAGCAAAAATATTGATAATATGTAGCAAAATGCACACCATTGTATATCTGCATGATGATATGAAAGACTCATTAACAATAATTAAGGCGTTTATTTTCCCTTTGCCTCATATAAATATGTGGATTTACATACAGATGGTTATGTAACTTACAGAGATCATCAGTGAAAAAGGGGAAAGGTTTCTGATGTTTCTCAAACTTAACTCACATTATGGCCTTTCCATATCACAATTAAAATAATCTTTGAGATAATAAGCCAACTAGAGAAGAACCAGACTTGAAATATTATAATCCCAGGAGAGAAAGCCCAGGACAGGAATCTGGAGGCAGTATAGTGTTGGCTGAAGCCATGCTCAATCATCTGCTAGACTATGTTTTGGCCAGAGCAACTAGCTGGAAAAAAATGTGAAGCAGAACCTGGCTTATTATAGAGGTGCGAGGTGACTAAAAACAGGGTAATACTACTCAATGCTTACCATCTTTTTCCACAACACCCCCTCCCCAAATACACAGATCTAAGAATAAATGGATATCTTTCATAAAAGATTTTGGCCATAAGACAAATAAGCAAAGAAGACAGGAAATGTACCCTAGGAAAGAGCTCTGAAAACAGACACTGAAAATCTTCACTTTGCTTCCCTAGGTTTATTGATGTTTTCCCCAAAGGAAAAACTAAGAATCTCCTCCCAGATCCACCTTCCCAAGAATCCTTCTAGGATACCAAGAAATATCCTCTTTTTCAGACCAACACCAAGTGTTTAAACTATTTACAAACTAAGAGCACTTTTCATTTTATCTCTGCAAATATCTGTTTGCATTCATATTTTGTCACCCAAAACAGTGAACCAACAGGGGTAAAATATTGTTTTAAGTCAACGTCTGTAATGTCAGAGGCAGGAGAATCACAAATTTGAGACCAGAGGGTGTCTGTGTAATTTAGCAAGACCCTGTCTCAAAAAAGTTAAAAAAAGCGGGGGCTAGGGGTGCAACTCAGTGGTACAGCACTTGCAAAGCATGCAAGTGGGAGGCCCTGGGTTCAACCCCCTGTACCATAACAAAAAAAAAAAGAAAAGAAAAAGAAAGAAAAAGATATGTTGTCCTCTTCCACCTCTAAAATACAGTAAGATTTTCACCCTTATATATTAAATCAACTAGGTCACTGAAATGGGACATTTCCTAAGAACAGAATATTTAGATTAGACATTTTCCTACAGCACCACTGTGGAACTATTGGGCTTTTTTGGATAAATGACTCACTTCAAGTAAGAGCCGGAAATTTGTATTATCAAGGGTTGCACACAGCTGGAACCCTATCCCCAAATTCTTATTCTGTTATTATTCCTTAAATCTAGTTTTGACCTACCCCCTGTGTAGTACTCTATAATCACCCCTTCAAGCCTTACTAAACAATGGAAATCTATGACTAGAGGTAAGTCAATTCTACAAATGATGACAATTTGTCCATTTTGGGTCTTGGTATTCCCTGCTTTCTAGTTTCCTCATTACTGATCTCAATGTAAAATTAACTTTTCTCTGTATTATAAATTAGATTAAAACATACCTCAAGTATTGAGATCCCCAATTTATCATCACTTTATCACCAGCAACTGTAACTGCATCAATTCTAAGTCAGTTCTTCCTTAGGGAATGGGAGTTCTGTTACCACTTAGCATCCTTCTGTTCTATCCTCCACAAGAAAGATGATCAGTATTAGATCATGAATCATCCCAAGACATGACATTGTGCTAGACAAAATTCTAAAGATGTTCCTACCAAATGTCCATCTGCTGTTTACTCAAACACTAATTTAGGCACAGTTAGCAGATAGAATGAAGGTTATTTTAAGGATATAGGAAAAAGTAAAGTATTTTTCGTATTCTCAGTCAACACTTCCAACTCTAAATAGGTATAGGTCTTCACACACACACACACCAAACAATTCTGCACATGAATCTACATAATACACCAGCTAGGTGTCTCTAACTCAATTCAATTCTGGTCCTATCTACTTAGGAATAGCATCAACCCTACAGGTTGTGTGCTTAGTCCCACAAGTCTGCCACTCACTATAGATGCCAATCTCAAACCCCAGGTTGTTTTTCCTATGCTGGACTGATCAGCTACAAACTGGAGTTCCCATGATTCCTTCCTTGTGTTCAACTAATTTGTTAAATAGTTCATAGAGCTCAAGGAAATACTTGTGTCTAGTAGATTTTTTTAAAAAAAGGATATCAATATTACAGATGAACAGTTATATGAAAGAGATGTATAATATGAGGTATGTGGAAAAGGGCATGGAGCATCCATCCTTCTGTAGACATGCCACCCTCCAAGAGCCTCCAGGATTCATTTATCCAGAAGCCCTTACAATTTAGCCCTCTCAGATTTTATGGAAACCTCTGTACAAAGGTATTGCTGATTAAATCATTGGACATGGGTTTATGAACTCAACCTTCAGTCTCTCTTCCATCTCCAGAAGCTGAGTATAGAGATAAGACTGCAAGTTTCAGCCTTGTAATCATGCCTTGAACCTACTAATGACCAGTCCCCATCCTGAAGCTCTCTAGGGGACCCCATCCCTGGTTATTTCATTAGCACAAAAAAGATACTCTTACCACTCTGGAGATTTCAAAGATTTTAGGAGTTATATGAGGAATCAAAGACAAAGACTAAATATATTTTTCACAACATCACAGTTACCAATCAGTTCATCTTAAATAGGGAGCTTGAATTAGATTATTTGGCTAGTGCTCAGTGGAGTCCCATGATTATATAAGAGGAGAAAAGCAGGAGAATCAATTGAAGAGACGGAAAGATGCAGGAGAAAAAGGAAAAGAAAAGAACATGACAGAGAGATTCTAATCAGAAAAAAGATTTGACTTCCTGTTGTTTCTTCTCTGACATATACAGCACTCATGCAAGGGTTTGAGAAAGACTTTTGGGAGCTAAGGCAAACCCCAGCTAACCATCAGCAAAGAAATGGAGATGTTGGTCCTACAACCATGAGGAATTAGTCTTACTCAATAAGCAAAAAGATCATAAAAGCTGATTCTTCCTCAGAAGCTTCAGATAAAAGCCCAGATACTAATATCTTGATTCCAGCCTTGTGAGAGCTGGAACAAAGAAACCAATTAAGCAATTTTGCACTACAGGCCTACAGAACTGTGAGGCTATAAATCTGTGTTGTTTTAAGTCACTAATTTTTTGATCCTTTGTTATAGCAATAGGAAACCATTATAGAAACAATTCACTCATACAGTTTTTGTGAAAAAGAAAAAAATTCTTAGGAAAATATATTTTTGGTTAAGGTTAATATCAATATTCTGTACTAGTAACACTTTTTCATTCACACAAGAGTTTTTCATTCTTTATAATTCCTACTCCACTTTACTATTAGAAGCCTTTTGTCATCAAGTATGTCTTCTTTCCTTAGACATTTATGGACCATCTCCAGTATCCAGAGGTGTTCTACAGATTGTTGTTGTTGTTGTTGTTGTTAGGTGCCGTCAAGTCAGTATCCGACTCATAGCGACCCTCTGTACAGCAAGGGAAACACTATTGTCAGTGCTTCTATGCTGTTCATAGGGTTCTCAATGGCAGATTGATTTTTGGGAGGGGGTTGCCAGGTCCTTCTCCCAAGCCTACAGCTTCCGGTGTTTCCAGGCGGTCTCCCATCCAGGTACTAACCAGGCCCGACCCTGCTTAGCTTCTGAGATCTGGTGGGATTGGATGCCACAGGGCTACAGCTGCAGATGTTCTACAGATAGAATCCCTAATTAGGGATCTCTCCCTACATGGACAATCGACTGGTCTCTTCGGGATAAAATCTAAACAGTTTGACAGAACATGTCATCTAGCTTCTAACTATAATTCTCTACTTGCTCTTTATGATCCACTTAGACATGAAACAAACTGCTTTTTAAATCCTTCCATTCATTTCATGATGTTGAAACTTGGAATTTACAGTTTCATATTTCAAGGACGGTTGTTCTCTGTCTGGAACACATATTCCCCAGATATGCAGATGACTCTCTTACCTTCTTCATGTCTTTGCCACATTTGTTCTTTAGAAGATCTTTACTCTGATTGCTGTATTTGAACATCACAAACTACTATCTTCCTATTTCAAATCACACTTATTATCTCTCTCTTCCCTAGTTGTTGTTGTTAGGTGGCATCGAGTCGTTTGACTCATAGCAACCCTCATAAGGTTTTTCTATGGCTGATTGTTTTGGAATTGCCTCTCGAGTGGATTACCACGTCCCCTTCTCCCATTTTTGCAGTGCTGGGAATCAAACTTAGTACATCAGAGACTGCAGAGCGGTGCTCTACAAACTGAGCTAAATCTCAGCCCTTCTCTTCCCTTAGTAAAAATATAATCTCCACAGAAAAGTAATTTTATCCATTTTCTTTACTTATGATCCCCAGAACAGAGAGCATGACACAGAATAAGCAAAATCTTTAGAAATATTAGTAAAGCAGTGAATGAATCTTAGCAAGACCACATATTTTAGCTGAATTTGGTGACATAGACCTTTAATCCCAGAGACTATGTAGGCTGAGATAGGATTATCTCAGTATCATGGTCAGAGGTTGTTGTTGTTGTTAGGTGCAATGGAGCCAGTGTCTGACTCATAGTACAACAGTGTCTGACCCTATGTACAACAGGCAAAACAGTACTATTAGTGTTTCTCTGCTATTCATAGGGTTTTCAATGGCTGATTTTTCAGGGGCATAGGTTGCCAGGTCCTTCTCCCAAGCCTAAAGTACCTGGTGTTCCCAGGCGGTCTTCCATCCAAGTACTAACTAGGCCTGCCCCTGCTTAGCTTCTGAGATCTGACAGGATCGACACCACAGTGGTACAGCTGCAGGCAGAGGTCTGAGTGAGGCCATTTATACAAGATAAAAATTTTATAAAGGGGTGGGGATATAACTTAGTGGCAGAGCCCTTGTCTAGCACAAGTCCCTAGTTCCTCAGTACTCCCCCACACACATACACAAAAGGAAATGAAGAAAATGAAGACCACATAGTTTTAGTACATATAATGCAGAGTATGGCAAAACCCAACTGATGAACATGAAAAGCGAAGGACCAATAGGTTCACAGCTCAGATCAGGGAGTGGGCCAGGAATTCCTAAATGTCAAGTGTCTAGGATATCTAGTCTTTCACTAGTACTACTATGGACATATTGGAGGCATTGCTGGATATGCATTAGTCAAATGAGGGTTAACATTTGTTGTTAGGTGCCATCAAGTCAGGTCCCACTCATACAGACCCTAAGTACAACAACAAAAAAAACATTCCCCAATTCTGTACCCAGCACATGAACTTTATATGTGTAAGCCCATTGTTGTAGACACTGTGTCAGTCCATCCAGTTGCAAGTATTCCTATTTTTCATTGATCTGCAACTCTCCCAAACATGATGTCATTTTCCAGGGTTTGGTGCCTCCTGACAACATATCGAAAATACATAAGACATAGTCCAGCCAGCCTTGTTTCCAAGGAGCACTCTAATTGTACTTCCCCTAAGACAGATCTGTTGGTTCTTTTTGGCAGTCCATGGTATAGTCAATATTCATCTCCAGCACCATAATTCAAAGGCATCAATACTTTTCCTGTCCCTCTTATTCAATGTCTTGCCTTCACAAACATATGATCCACCTGAAAATACCACAAGTCAGGTGCACCTTTGTCTTCATTGTGATGTCTTTACTTTTCAACACTTTAAAGAGACCTTTTGTCACAGCTTTTCTCAATGCAATGTGTCTTTTGATTTCTTGACTGCTGCTTCCTTTAGTGTTGATTGTAGAACCAAGTAAAGTAAAATCTTTGACAACTTCAATCTTTTCTCCATTTATCATGAAGTTTGGTACTTGCCGGGTCCAGATCCACTCATGATGGGTAAACAGAGTCCCCACACATGAGGAAGAGTATCTTTAATAAAGGCATTGAAAGGAAAATCCACCAAAAAGGGATGAGTACTCCTAGCCTCGGAGGGAAAGTCTTCTGAAAAGAGAATAGTACCTCAAAAAGGTCTCTTCATGGAAAAGGACTTGGAACCCCATCTTTTCTTTTTCTTAAATTTTAGTTGGTCATATGAAATCTTCTGGCTCTGTGAGCAGTACTGATTCAAATTGGGAGTTGACAAGCCCTAGCAGGCTTTCTCTAGAGGAATTCCTGAATGACGTCCAACAGTGCATTCTCCTTAAGTCAACACAAACTAAAGCTTTTATACCGACAGCTCTACAGAAAGCAAACCATTCTGATAAGATAAAGCACCCATTTGTCATAACAAATGCACTCAGTGGGGTGACACACAGGTAACAGTTAACCACCCCTAACTCTTGCATAAAGTTAAGAATAGTTAATTAAATTAGACACAGGAGATGTAGATGCTCAGATCGTCTTGGTTTATCTCTTTGAAGTAAAACACAATTTGTCTCTGAGTTAATCTTTTACTTTGATTACCAACATAACACTCATGTGATAAAGAGATTGTTAACAAAACCTTGATGTAATCCATCAATGCTACCAACTTCCTTGTCTTTTTTCTGACCTTTCATAAGATTTAGTGAATTGTAATTCTGTAGAAAAAGGCTAAGTCATCTGGAAATAAACAGAACAGGATCACATGGTCTCCCAGCTGCTGTGACTGTTACCCATTGCCGACTCCTCATCCACCTTCAGGAAACCCTGGATTCTATCTAGACTGCAGCTGGTCTGCGGCAGGTACTGACCCACTTGTAAGGATTTTTGTTTTGTTGATGTTGTGTCACTATCCATGCTGAAGGCTGTGTTCTTTGATTTTCATCAGTAAAGGTTTCAAATCCTCTTCACTTTTAGTAAGCAGTTGTGTTATCTGCATAACAGATTGTTAATGTTTCTTCCTCCATCCTGATGCTGCATTCTTCTTCATAAAGTCCTGCTTCTCAGATTATTTGTTCATCACAGAAATGGAAGAGGTATAGTGAAAGGATATAGCCCTGAGCCACAGTATTCTTGACTTTAACAGGCAGCATTTCCTTGCTTTGTTCAAACAACTGCCTGCTGATCTAGATACAGATTCCTCAAGAGTACAATTAAGTGCTCTGGTATTCCCATTCTTTGCAAAGTTATCCATAATTTATCACAATCCACACAGTCAAATGACTCTGAATAGTTGATAAAGCATAGATCGACATCTTTCTGGTATTCTCTTCTTTCAGCTAATCTCTTTCTAAGATCAACAATGATGCACCTGATTCCACACTCTCTTCTGAATCCAGTTTGATTTTCTGGCAGTTCCCTGTCTATATAGTTCTGCAGTTACTTTTGAATAATCTTTGCAAAACTTTGTTTTCATATGATATTAATAATATTGTTTGATAGTTTCCACATTCAGTTGAATACCCTTTTGGGGAAAAGGCACAAATATGGATCTCTTCCAGTGAGTTGGTCAGGTACCTGTTTTCCAAATCTCTTGGCATGAACATACTAGCACCTCCAGTGCTGCATCTGTTTGTTGAAACATCTCTATTGATATTCCATCAATTCCTGGAGCCTTGTATTTTGCCAATTTCTTTAAGGCAGCTTCCACTTCTTCCATCAGTACTGTTGGTTTGATCATATGCAACCTCTTGAAATGGTTGGTCATACACCAATTCTTTTTTCTATAATGACTCTCTATATTCCTTCCATCTTTGTTTGATATTTCCTACATCGTTTAATATTTTCCTATAGAATCCTTCGCTATTTCTACTCAAGGCATTTTTTCTGTAATCCTTAAGCATGAGAAAGACAGAGTGTGTTCTTCCCTTTTGGTTCTTTTGTTTCCAGCTCTTTTGACTGTCATTAAAATATTTGATTTTGTCTTCTTGAATTGTCCTCAGATATCTTTTATCTAGTTCCTTAACTTCATTATGTCTTCCTTTTATTTTAGCTGCTCAATGTTCAAGGGCATGTTTCAGAGTCTCTTTTGACTTGTAATTTGGTCTTTTCTTTCTCTCCTTTCTTTTTAATAAAACTTGCTTTCCTCATGAATGATGTCTGTGATGTGCCACAACTTATTTGGTCTTTGATCATTAGTTTCTAACACATCAAATCTGTTCTTGAGGTTTTCTCTGAGCTTGGGTGGGATATATTCAAGGTCGTACCTTGGTTCGTGTACACTTGTTCCAATTTTCTTCAGTCTCAATTTGAACCTTCATATAAACAGTTGATGGCCTGATCCACAATCAGGGCCTCATCTTATTCTGGCTTTTGATATTGAACTTTTCCATCATTTCTTACAACAAAGGTAGTTGATTTGGTTCCTGTACGTTCCATCTGTTGAATTCCATGTGTATAGTCACTATTAACATTGGTGAAAAAATTTATTTGCAAAGAAAAGGTCATTGATGTGACAAAACTCTATCATGTCATCTCCAGCATCATTTCTGTCACCAAGGCCATATTTTCAACTATTTAGTTTTTTCTTTGTTTCCAATTTTTTCATTCCAGTCACCAGTAATTATTAGCACATCTTGATTTCATCTTCAATCTATTTCAGATTGTAGGGCCTGGTAAGAATCCTCCCTATCTTCACTTGTGATGAGTGTGTAAATTTGAATAACAGTCATATTAACTGGCCTTCCTTTAGGCATGTGGATATTATTCTATCACTGACAGCATTGTACTTCACGACAGATCTTAAGATGTCATTTTTGATGAAGACCATTTCTCTTTCATCTGTCATTCCCAGCACAGTAGACCATATGATAATCTGATTCATAAAGGCCCATGCCCATCTATTTTAGCTCACTAATGTCTAGAATATTGATGTTTATGAGCTCCATTTCCCTTTTGATGATTTCTAATTTTCCTAGATTCATACTATGTACTTCCCACATTCTTATTTTTAATGGGTGTTTATAGTTGTTTCTTCTCATTTTGAGTCATGTCACATCAGCAAACAGGGGAGCCTGGGGCTTTACTCCATTTCCATCTTTAAGGTAAACTCTACTTTGAGGACGCAACTCTTCCCCAGTTATCTTTTGAGTGCCTTCCAATCTGGTGAGCTTGTTTTCTGGCAATATATTTGACAGTGTTTCTCTGTTATTTATAGGGTTTCAATGGCTAATTGTTTAGGGAATGGGCTGTCATGTCTTATGCCCTAGTCTGTCTTAGTCTGGAACCTCAGATGAAACCTGTCCACTGTGGGTGACTCTGCTGGTATCTGAAATACCAGTGTCATAGCTTTCAATATCACAGCAACTGGCAAGCCCCCATAGTATGGCAAACTTAGAGACGTGATGGAGGGTCAACCTTGCACTGTAAACTGCAACCAAAATTATCATCAGTCTATTGAAAGAAAAAAAGGAAAGCTCATGAGCCTCACTCATTAATTCCTTTCCCAACTCTTGAGACTTTTTATGTTTCAGGAAGGGCATATAGATGATGCTTAAGTGGATGCAATATTTGTTACCCTTCTTCTGTTGTTTCTACTGAATGCCAGTTTCTGATACACTTTTCATTTCATGAATGATACTTTTCCTTTTTTTTAAAGCTATTTTTACATTGGGGTTCACATGCCATCAATGTAGTGGTAAAAAGTAATAAAAGTTAGAGAAAACCTTTTCTTTGTCATTATTACAAATACAAGTTTTTCACATTGGGATAACTCTTTAACATTTTCTACTTGCTAATTCATTATACTAAGTTGTACCTAGAAGAAAAAAATTTGCAAACATCTACGAAGTACCTATGAAGCCACACATAGCTCCCCACATGCACCAAACCAACAAATTGATATTTATAATGCTTCAAAAGTTTAAGGAGGTTTTTCTGGGATTTTTTGGCTAAAAGTACCACCACTGTCTGTGACAAGGAGCTAGTGTCTTTACTGGTAAAGAAATTCTGGGTCATGCTGGCATCAAACAACTTGCTTGAACTAGCCCACAATTTAGTGGGTTACATTTTGCCAACCTTACAAAGGAAAGGTTTATTAAGGAAAAATTCAACTCTCCTTCTTTAGCCTTCTGTATCTTGTCCAAAGCAGTTTTGCCAAAGCCAAGGTTTTAAGGGTTAGGCTCAATCTCTCCATTTTAAATAGGGACCACAAATAAAACTGTCAACCAGTAAGAATAAATGTAGTGAGCTTCTTGCCCAAAGTGGTAGACTTAATTTGGTCAGCCATGCCAGAGCAAACATATCCATAGGCCTCATTTGATGACTGACAAATTTTGACTTGATCCCAACAACAGCAAGTGGGAAAAAATCAGTCCTCAAATCACCTCATTGTGGCTTTGCATGTTTTAAGTTATGCCTCCTGCTGCAACCTGAATAACAACTATTTCATACATGTTTTCTTCCCCAAAATTCTAAAATAGTTCTAATCATAGTTTCATATTTTAAAAGACAACAAGAAAACATAACCAATTTTCCTTTAAAGCTGGAGGCACAGCAGATGTACAAAAATAATTTGAAATCCAACATCTTTAGACATGAGGCAAAGAAGGGCTTAGTGCAAAAGTCAGTGAAAAATCATTTATTTTAAAGAGAATTAAACTTATTCAATCAATTTCAATCTTGAGGATCTGAAAAACTCTACACTAGATGCTCCAAAAGATACTGATGGTAGAACAATCACTAGGACTCGAAAACCATCTGTTTTTGCATCTCCTGACATAGTAGATGCCTGCAGTCATACCACTATGGCATCCAATCCCATCAGATCTCAGAAGCTAAACAGGGTTGAACCTGGTTAGTACTTGGGTGGGAGGCTGCCTGGGAACACCAGATACTGTAGGCTTGGGAGAAGGACCCAGCAAACAACTTTCAAAAACCAATCAGCCATTAAAAACCCTATGAATAGCAGAGAAGCACTGTTTTTGTCTATTGCATGTAGGGTCACTATGAGTAGGATCCCAACCAGACAGCACCTAACAACAACATAGTGGATAGGCTGGAGGTTAGCTCAGTCAGTAGAGTGATGCTCTGTGCTCTCTGAGGCCCTGGGTTTGACTCCTAGCACTGCAAAAATGGGAAATGGACCTGGCAACCCACTCTGAAAATAATCCTGAAACAATCTACCATTGAAAACCCTATGAAGAGCATAGAAACACTGACACAATGCCATGCATGGCCCAGTGGTGGGGAGTGTTTCATTCTGTTGTACATGGGGTCACTAAGAGTCAGACCTGATTTAACAAAAACAACAACAAGATAGTGGATGTTAACATTGAGTGTCAGAGTTACCTCTGATGCCCAGATCCTACTCTAGATCAAGCAAACTAGAATTCTGAGAGTGAGATCCAGGTGGCTCTGAAGTACATCCTGGTCTGTAAACTGTGGTCTTCCAGCAAAAGGAAGGTAAAATGAGTTATGAGAAAAATATTTTCTAAATTGCACAATAATTAGCATCTTTTACAATATTTTTAACTCACACCCACACAAATTGTGTGCCAATCCCTGAATAAAAGCTTGGGAAATGTATTTTAAACAGCAACTCAATACTTCTTATCATCAGGGAACTAGTGTAGGAGGAGAGTGTGAGTAAATAATAAAGGCTTTAGTAGAGATCTGTGGGAAACAATTGAAAACAAAACGTTTAATCTGAACTCCAGATTAAAACTGAAGACATATTCAAGTAAGGTTTAATGTCTATATTAATCAAGACACGCCGTAAAGGAAGCACAAGCATCTCCCATATTCTCATGCCACTGTCAAGTAAAAGATCCCTGAAAGGCCAAGAACAAAATGGAGTCAAAGAGATACCACAGCCACAGTGCTGGAAGCCAGGGTGGAGATTTTAGTGAAAGAATTGGTATGGAACACATCAAATCCTCTTATGTCATCTTCTTGTCCTTTTGCAGTCACTCTTCATTTCAAATGGCAATTTCTGCTCACTGCTTTTTGTTATATTGAGAAGGGGGCTGGAATAGCAACTGCCTCCAACTTCTCAAGACCTACTGATATACATGTTTGTGCCAACAGGTTTGGAAAACAGCTACTTGGCCAATTGATTGGAAGAGATCCATATTTGTGCCTATTTCCAAAAAAGGGGATCCAACTGAATGTGCAAACTATCAGACAATATCATTAATATCACACACCAGCAAAATTCTACTAAAGATCATTCAGAAGCGACTGCAGCAGTATATAGACAGGGAATTACCGTAAAATCAAGCAGGATTCAGAAGAGGGCGGGGAACCAGGGACATCATTGTTGATGTCAGGTAGATATTAGCTGAAAGCAGAGAATATCAAAAAGATGTCTATCTATGTTTTATTGACTATGCAAAAGCATTTGATTGTGTGGATCATAACAAATTACGGATAACACTTCGGAAAATGGGAACACCAGAACACCTAATTGTGCTCATGAGAAATCTGTACATGAACCAGGAGACAGTTGTCCAAATAGAACAAGGAAACACTGAGTGGTTTAAAGTTAAGAAAGGTGTGCGTCAGGGCTGTATATTTTCACCCTATCTCTTCAATTTATATGCTGAGCAAATAATCCAAGAAGCTGGACTTTATGAGGAAGAATGTGGCATCAAGATTGGAGGAAGGCTCATTAACAACCTGCGTTATGCAGATGACACAACTCTGCTTGCTGAAAGTGAAGAAGATTTACAACATTTACTGATGAAGATCAAAGATCATAGCCTTCAATATGAGTTACAACTAAACATCAACAAAACAAAAATCCTTACAACTAGGTCAGCAAGCAACTACACAATAAATGGAGAAAAGATTGAGGTTGTCCAAGATTTTGCTTTGCTTGGCTCTATAATCAACACCTGTGGAAGCAGCAGTCAAGAAATCAAAAGACGCATTGCTCTAGGAAAAGCTGTGGCAAAAGATCTCTTTAGAGTATTGAAAAGCAAAGATGCCACATTGAAGACGAAGGTGCATCTGACTCATGCCATGGTATTTTCAGTCACACCATATGGTTGTGAAAGCTGGACATTGAACAAGAGAGACAGAAAAAGAATTGATGCTTTTGAATTGTGGTGCTGGAGACGTCTATTGAATATACCACGGACTGCCAGAAGAACCAACAAATCTGTCCTAGAAGAAGTGCAACCAGAGTGCTCCTTGGAAGCAAGAATGACCAGACTGTGTCTTACATATTTGGGACATGTAGTCAGGAGAGATCAATCCCTGGAGAAGGACATCATGTTTGGGAGAGTGGCAGGTCAACGCAAAAGAGGAAAACCCTCCACCAGATGGATTGACACAGTGTCTACAACAATGGGCTTAAACATAAATAAGATCTTTTCCCTGGCCCAGAATCGGCAAGTGTTTCAATCTGCTGTACATAGGGTTGCTATGAGTCGGACTCAACTCGATGGCACCTAACAACAACAACAACAACTGATATACATGATTTGGGTACTTAACACTTCACAAAATCTGGTCCTTAAAAATATCACATTAAATAGCTGTATTTTATCCAGTGTATTTACCCTAGACTGTTGTACTATTACCCTCTTGGAATACTGAGATATAGCAGTATTCTTGTAATATCATCTATCAGACCATGATTCAAAGAGGACAAATGTAGGGTTTTCCAATGTGCCATTGAATTTCTCATATATTTTGCTCTTCATGGCTTTGTGACATCCATGGCAATACCTAGTGGACCAATGAGAAATCTAGTTGGTATAGTAATGTTCCGCAACCATATGCTATGATATAACACCCTTAGGACATGGTTATACCAGATACCATGTGGCAGAGAACACAAAAGAGTACATTGGGAACAAATGGAGTGTGTTAGCTTTCCATCACTGTGACGAAATACCTGAGATAATCAATTATATTTAATTATAAATTATATGTTATAAATTATAAATTATATATAAATTATATATAATTATAAATTATATAATATATAAATTATATCTAATTATAAATAGGAGGGATGTTTTTTCAGTAAAGTAGAAGTATACAAAATTAACATGCAAAAATAGGTTATTGTTTTTAGGTGCCATCAAGTTAGGTCCAACCTATGTATAAAAGAATGAAACACTCCTGAGTTCTGTGCCAGACACACAATCTTACTTATGTTTAAGCCCATTGTTACAGACACTGTATCAATCCATCTACTTGAGGGTTTTCCTTTTTTCCTTTGGCCTGGCACTCTCCCAAATATCATATCCTTCTCCAGGCATTGGTCCCTCCTGACAACATATCCAAAATAAATAAGACACAGTTTAGCAATCCTTGGGTTCCAAAGAGCACTTTGGTTGCACTTCCTCTAGGACATATCTGTTGGTTATTTTGGCAGTCCATAATACTCAATATTCATCACCATCACCATAATTCAAAAGCATCAATTCTTCTCTTGTCTCCCTTATTCAGTGTCTAGCTATCACAACCATATTATGTGACTAAAAATACCATGGCATAGTTGGGATACAACTTTGTTTTCAATGACATTGTTACTTTCCAAAACATTAAAGAGGTCTTTTGCCACAGCCTTTCCCAATGCAACACATCTTTTGATTTCTTCACTTCTACTTCCATGGGTGTTGCTTGTAGAACCAAAAAAGCAAAATTTTAGACAAGAGCAATCCTTTCCCCATTTATCATGAAGATGTTTACTGACCCAGTTGTAAAGATTTTTGTCTTGTTGATGTTGAGTTACAGTCCATACTGAAGGCTGTGTTGAATGCAAGAGTTGGAAACAAAGAATGTGGCTCAGTAGTTGGAAAATATGGTCTTGATGACTGACAGAAATGATGCTAGAGATTACATGATAGAATTTTATAAGACCATTGACCTTTCCATTGCAAATACATTTTTTCACCAACATAAAATTAACTCTACACATGGAATTCACCAGCTGGAACATACAGGAACCAATTTGACTATATTTGTGGAAAGAAATGATGGAAAAGTTCAATATCAAAAGTCAGAACCAGGCCAGGTGCTGATTGTGCATCAGACCATTAACTGCTCATATGTAGGTTAAAATAGAAACTGGGGAAAATTAGAACAAGTGTGCAAGAACCAAGGTAGGACCTTGAGTATATCCCACCTGAGTTCAGAGACCCTATGAAGAACACGTTTATTGGATTAGATACTAATGATAGAGGACCAGGCAAGTTGTGACATGACATCAAAGACAACATTCATGAGGAAGGCAAAAGATTATTAAAAAGATAGGGAAAAAAAGAAAAGACCAAATTACATGTCAAAAGAGACTATGTAACTTGCCTTTAAACATCAAGCAGCTAAGGTAAAAGGAAGACAAGATTAAGTTAAAGAACTAAGTAGAAGATATCAAAGGGCAGCTTGAAAATACAAAAATCAAATATTTTAATGACACATCCAAAAAGCTGGAAACAAAATATCAAAAAGGAAGGATATACTCTGTCTTTCTCAAGCTTAAGAAATTGTAGAAAAAATCCAAGCCTTGAGTGGAAATAGTGATGGAGTCTACAGGGAAAATATTAAATGATGCAGGAAACATGAAAAAAGATAAAAGGATTATACATTATAGAGTCATTATAGAAAAAAGAATTGATGGATGACCAACTGTTTCAAGTGA
This sequence comes from Pedetes capensis, assembly GCA_007922755.1. Lineage (NCBI taxonomy): Eukaryota > Metazoa > Chordata > Mammalia > Rodentia > Pedetidae > Pedetes > Pedetes capensis. The sequence goes on from VMDO01027038.1 coordinate 19,197, forward strand.
TTGCATATGATGAGGAACTGAACCAATGGATGAAATGGAAGCTGCCTTGAATGAATTGGCAAAGCACAATGCTCCAGGAATTGGTGGAATACCAATAGAGATGTTTCAACAAGCAAATGCAATGCCAGAGGTGCTAATTTGTTTATGCCAAAAGATTTGGAAAATAGCTACCTGGCCAACTGACTGGAAGCAATCCATATTTATGCCTGTTGCCAAGAAAGGGGATCCAATAGAATATGGAAACTATCAAATGATATCATTAATATCACACACAAGCAAAGTTATACTAAATATCATTCAAAAGAAACTGCTGCAGTATATAGATAGGGCACCACCAGAAAATCAAGCTGGATTCAGAAAAGGGCATGGAATCAGAAACATCATTGCTGATGTCAGATGGATACTAGGCAAAAGCAGGGAATACCAAAAAGACATCTATCTATATTTGATTGATTACACAAAAGCATTTGGCTATGTGGATCGTAATAATATATGGGAAACACTGCGAAGAATGGGAATATCAGAGCACCTAATTGTACTCATAAGGAATCTGTACATGGACCAGAAGGCAGTCATTTGAACAGAACAAGGAATCGCTGTTTGGCTTAAAGTCAAGAAAGTGTGCATCATCGCTGTATCCTTTCACTGTACCTCTTTAATTTCTATGCTGAGCAAATAATCTGAGAAGCAAGATTTTATAAAGAAGAGCATGGCATCAGGATTGAAGGAAGTCTCATTAACAACCTGTTATATAGATGACAGAACTCTGCTTGCTGAAAGTGAAGAGGATTTGAAATATTTACTGATGAAGGTCAAAGAACACAGCTTTCAGTATGGACTGTGACTCAACATCAACAAATAAAACCTGGTCAGTAAGCAACTTCATGATAAATGGAGAAAAGATTAAGGTTGTCCAAGATTTTGCTTTATTTGGTTCTACAATTTATACCCATGGAAGTAGAAGTGAAAAAATCAAAAGATGCATTGCATTGGGAAAAATTGTTGCAAAAGACCTCTTGAAAGTTTTGGAAAGTAAAGATGTCACATTGAAGGCAAAGGTGCACCTAACTCATGCCATGGTATTTCCAGTCTCATCACAACAATATGGTTGTGAAAGCTAGACACTGAATGAGGGTCACAGGAAAACAGTTGATGCTTTTGAATTATGATGCTATTGACAAATATGAATATACCATGGACTGCCAAAAGAACCAACAGATCTGTTCTAGAGGAAGTGCAACCAGAGTGCTCTTTGGAAACATGAATGGCTAGACTACATTTTATGTATTTTGGAAATGTTGTCAGGAGGACCAATCCCTGAAGAAGAACATCATATTTGGGAGAGTGACAGGTCAATGAAAAAAGGGGAAAACCTAAACTAGATGGATAGACACAGTGTCTGCAACAGTGGGCGTAAATATAAGATTGTGTGCTTGGAACAGAATCAAGAGGTGTTTTGTTCTGTTGTACATAGGGTCACTATAAGTCGGACCCAACTCGATGGCATCTAACAACAAGAACAGTATACACATAAACACACACACACACACACACAAACACAAACACACAGACAAAGTCTTGCTATAGAATGGAGACCATTGCTGGGGATGAAGGGGATGGGGGGGGCATTTCAGAGTAATGAGGGAGCTAAACATGAGCAATGTACAATGATATACATGTATGGAAATGTCATAATAGAAGTCATTAAGCTTACACTAAGTAAAAAATTATTAATAAAATGTGAACCAATTTCTGTCCTAAAGTTTTACTTTATCAGGAATTTTAAATAAATGGAATCATATGGTATGTGATGTTCTGTGCCTGGCTTTTTTCACTTAGTATATTGTTTCTGATGTTTAAGTAGGTTATTCTATGTATCAGCAGTTCATTACTATTTATTGCCACAAAAAACTAAGGTGAAACCTTACTTCACACCACATATAAAAATGAAGTCAAAATATATTACAGAATAAAATATAAGGGCTAAAACTATAAAACCCTCAGAAAAAAAACATAGGAGTATATCTTTGTGTCCTTATATTTGTCAAAGCCTAATCAGAGATGCCACACTAAAAGTCCAAGAGAGAAAAGAAAAATTAAATACACTGCAAATCATTAAAATTAAAACCTTTAGGGCTGCAAACTCTATCATCAGAATGGGATAAAATATTGGTTAAAAATATATCTGTTAAGGAAATTAAATTCAAGATGTATAAAGAACTGTGACAACTCCATGATAAAAATATAACCAAGTGAAAAATGGGCAAAGGATCTGAATTCCTTCAAAAAATAAAAATAAAGATGACCAATAAGGACATGAAAGGATGCTCAACAAAATAAGCCATTAGGAGTATGCAAATGAAAACCATAATGACCTTCTTTTGCACTTATTATGATAGCTACTCTTTCTTTGTTACCTATAGGGTTTTCAATAGCAAGTTGTTTCGGGAGTGGTTCTCTGATGCCTACTCCCTAGTCTGTCTTAGTTTGGAAGATCAGCTGAAACCTGTCCATCATGGGTGACCCTGCTGGTATCTGAGATACTGGTGGCATAGCTTTCAGCCTCATTGCAACACACAAGCCCCCACAGTGCAGCAATGTTTGGGAGAATGGCAGGTCAACAAAAAAAAAGGAAAACCCTCCACCAGATGGATTGACAAAGTGTGCAACAATGTTCAAAGTTATGACTTCAATTGCAGGGGTATTACACAAGAGTCTAGTTGTTGAAACTTGCTATGTGTATAAAACATAATTTTATTAATTGCTATAATTATCTGATATATTCTAATGTTATTAGTATGGATTTTTTTTTAGGCAAATTGAATTCTAGTCATATGTTTCTAGAAAAGAAATCTCCTGAGATGAAAATATTGCTTTCTAAACTGTTACCTGAACATGAGGGACTCTTCAGGTCTACAATGCAACAGACAAGGTTATGGGAAGTGACTCATATTTGGTTGACACAATAACAATAATTTGTTTTCACTTTGATGATTCTCAGTTTATATGTTGCCAGAATATTAGTTTCATTTGCACGGTTTTTGCAAGGCTCTTTCTAAGGAGGTCACCTCTCTTAACAAGTTCTAGTAATTTTATTAGTTTTATAAGAGTACTATTCTAACAATACAATTTGGGGGGTGAAAATGATCATGAAGGAATTTTAATACACTCTCCCACTATATTTATGAATAAACCATTCTAATCAATAGTTCAGCTATCAGAAGATAGGTTAACCACTAATCATTCACTTAGTCTTTAACATCCTTCATCTGCAAAGGTTTTTATACCTACTTGTGATTGCTCTCATTGCCAGTCATAATATCCTGAATGGTATGAAAGACATATTAACACGCAATCTTTTCTCTTAATACCTTTTGCAAACTGCTCATGTAAAGCTGATGATCATTTATGTTTATTAAACCCAACAACACCTGAACTAGAAGGTGTTACTCTTAAGAAGTGTGTTTTCAAAGGCAGCAGGACAAAAAGCTGACCAGCAGTCTGGTGAGGGAAGCAAGATGAGTTCTACTGTCATCTGGATCTTTATGACTCATTCACTTCCCTAAGCTTTAAGTGTGCAGATAGGGATGATGCTCTTGTCTACTTGAATTCCTGAAAAGGAAACCATCAACAGAACAAGAAGGGGTTGGACTTGGCAATGAAGTCCTGTGGAAGTTGAGCATCAGAGGACCTGGACGCTGTTTTCTACCTCTTAGGACTATGTGACTACAAATATTTCACATTTTAATTTCTTTATTACAAGGTAGCATAATGACTATCAGAAAGAAAATGTGCAGACTTTAAGAAAATATACTTTGAAATCTAAATAAAGGCTTAATTTTTTATATTATTATAAGTACCAAACAAAAAAAGGACAGACTTTATGACATGTTTCTCTAAATTTGAATAAGAACGAAATAATTTTTTAATTTCAAGGCAAATTTACTTTAGCCTAATTATAATATTTTTCTCAAAAAGAAAATGGATTACCAAAACACATATAAAAGAGCTTCTTGAAAGACATTCCTTCAAGGTTATTAAATAACCTTTAAAAACAAGATTGTCATAACACATCAGAGTGATTCAGACTCAGTTGACTGAATTCTGTCAATGGTTTATTTAGATCTGACTGGAACTTGAGGAAAGACAAACATAGAAGACATTTCATGCTGTTTTTCTAGCAAGTGTATGTAAAGTCTGTAGTGATGTACTGAAACGAGAGAATTTTTTAAGTGCCTCTAAAGAAAATGCAACAATTACTTTTAATTCTAAAAACCTATTGTTGTTAGGTGCCATGAAGTCAGTATCCCACTCATAGTGACCCTACATACAACAGGCAAAACACTATTGTCAATGCTTCTCTGCTATCCATAGGGTTTTCAATGGTGGATTGATTTTTGGAAGTGGGTTGCCAGTCCGTCTCCCAAGCCTATAGCACGTGGTTTTTGCAGGTGGTCTCCCATCCAAGTACTAACCAGGCCTGATCCCGCTTAGCTTCTGAGATTTGGTGGGACTGGATGCCACAGGGCTATGGCTGAAGGCAAAAAAAAAAATCTATTAGCTAGTATTAAGTAATTTTCTTAGTCATTTCAAACACAATGGTTTCTAACAGCTCATCAGCAAATTAGCAATTGAAAATATATCTCCTTTTATATGCTGGCAATTCCAACATATAATACTTAAGTCCAATAATAGTTAAGAACAATATCTGAGAAAACTTGGGAATACACCATAATTACTTTCAATTTATCTTTGGCTTTCTTGACTTTTTGTTGTTTTTGTTAAGTGCCATCAAATCAGATCCAACTCATAGTGATGTTAAGTACAACAGAACAATGAAACACTACCCAGCACTGTGCTGTGCACATGATCTTTTCATGTTTGAGCCCACTGTTGTAGTCACTATGTTTATTCCCATTTTGAGTCATGCCACAACAGTAAAATGAGGTCCTAAGGGCTTTATTCCATTTCCATCATTAAGGTTGACTTTGAGGAGGCAATTCTTCCCCAGTTGTTTCTTGAATGCCTCATGGCCTGAGGGGCTCATTTTCCACCACTATATTTGACAGTGCTTCTCTGCTATTCATAGGGTTTTCAATGGCTAATTGTTTCAAGAATGGGCTGCAGGGAGACACCTGCATCTCCACGTGCTCCAATACAGCACTTTTCACAATAACAAGGATATGGAATCAACCAAAGTGCCCTTCAACAGAAGAATGGATTAAAAAACTATGGTATGGCACGCAGGTGAGGGGCTGGGGTGTGCTTGGGACCTGGGCAGTGCTAGAAGTGGTGGGTGAGGGCTGGGAGGGGGCCCCGAGTTCCTGAGTGAGCACAGTGCAAGCCTCAGAACGTGGGGAGCTGCCCATGGAGCCAAAGCCAGCCGAGGCGCTGGGATATGGCGGCGTGGCTGCTGGCTGGATGGGAAGTTAATGTGTACGGTGAAGTCCACCCAACGTTTCCAAGGAGGTACACAGAGGACAATAGCAGGACTGCCATTCCGCCATTTCGCCCTCACACAGACGGCGGGATAGAATCCCAGAGACTTGGAGGGGACTTCACACCCACACCCACGGGAGCCGGACCCAACATGGAGTGCAACCTTGACATCACACTGTCACCCTGCCCATGGGACACAAGCTACAAGTTTCGGGTGACTCAACTTGAGGTGGCACATGGAATCGCCATCTTTAGCAGCATACGTCCCATAGCCTGAGACACTGGGCTGTTGTAGGTCCCTCACACAAGAAAATAGGGATCAGATCCACAACAGTAGATACGCGAGGGTACGGGAGTAATCGCAGAGGGAACTGGGAAACCGGTGACAGCGGTACACGTCCAGAGCTGAAACACGGCTCCCTTCCTCTTGTTCTGGCGGGACAGTGGTACAGACACAATCTCCACAGACAGACGGGCACACATATACCTGGATCCCAGACATACCAGAGGGGATCCTAAGTCATCCCATTGCACTGTGGAGAAAGGTGGGGTCTGCGGAGGCGGCTAAGCCCCACACGGACAGAGTGCTCCTTTTTGGCAGAGCCTTGCGGGACAATTAGACACAATGAGAGCAGTTTCGTGCACAATCACCATGCATGGACAGACCTGCTACAGATTGCCTGGGGGGGGATTGGATATCATCCCACCCACAAGAGGATTTGGTCCTCCCAAGTGGTCTCCCAAGTGGAGGAAAGCCCTGCAATAAAAAAATCCAGGATAGCAGCCATATTCCCTCCATGCTATAGGCTTTGGGCCGGAAATCTCTGATTTGGGGAATTGGCGCCTGAACTACATGGGACTGGGAGAACTCCAGGGAGGACCTCACAGGTTCCACTGCCTCTCAAACAATACAATAGACACAGAATATTTCGTGGAACCATCTCTTTGGGCATTTGGTGTCCCACTTAAACCCAGGACATTGTGGGGCAATCAGCCATTTTCTATGTAACCGGCAAAATCTCTAGACTAAGACAGACTGCTCCTGCAGATTGTGTGAAAACACAGCCATCCTGAGTTCTGGAGGGAGCACTGCTTCCTGCAGTATCAACTTCACCCGGTGGAACTGGGTGTCCGCAGTGCAGATTCCATCTGCAAGAACAAATAAGCATTTTTTTT
>VMDO01027039.1:0-25812 GCA_007922755.1 Pedetes capensis
AAATACTACATAGTAAAAGATAGAGAAGACTTGGATGGGAAACTTAGATGGGAAGGGGGGAGGGGGGGAACATAGGGGAGGGTAAGGGGTAACCTATATGAATAATGTTTATCAAATTGCATATATGAAAATTGTCACAATGAAAAGCATGTCAAAATGAATCACATTATGATGTACATTAAAAATTTCTAATAAAAAAGGAGATACTGTCATTCATAACAAACATGAATGAACTTGAATGACATTATGCTAAGTGAAATAAGCCAGACAGAAAAAGAAAAATACTGCATGATCTCACTGATACATGGAATCTAAAAAAAAAGGTATAATACAAGGAACAGAGAACAGAATAGAGGTTGCCAGGGTTGGAAAGGGGGACTTGTTGGGGAGATTAGGTCAAGTAGTACAAACATGCAGTTATGGAAGAAAAATAAGTCTAGAGATCTAATGTACAACAGGAGGAATATAGTTATTAATATTGTGCTATATAATTAAAATTTGTTGTGCTGGGGATATAGCCCAGTGGTAATGTGCTTGCTTAGCACGTGTAAAACTCCGAGTTCTATCCCTAGCACTGAAAGTATAAATAAATAAGTACATAAAGTAAAATAAAATAAAATTTGTTGAGAGTAGATTTTAGGTGCTCTTGTCACACACACACAAAATGGTAACTATGTACTATAGTGGATGTGTTACATTATTTATCTATAGTCATCACTTCACAATGCATATCAAAACATCACATCATATACCTTAAATGTGTATAATATAAAGACAACAAAGAAACAAAGAAAAATGGAGAAGAATGTGTAAAACAGAATCAAATAAAAATAAAGCTAAATTAAACTCACCTTAATGTTGTCTTTTTTTTTTTTAACTTTTCACCAACCAATATCTCTTAGCATTAGGTAACTAGGTATGTATCAGCAAGCAAATCGAAGGAAAGAGGATTAAAAATGGCTCCAAGGACCTTCCAGGACATTGGAAGGACATTATTCTAATGTACTACACACCCTAATCCAAGCTCAATAGCTCCCTGGGTATGAACAAAGGCAGACCATTCCAAGACATCTATTTATTGGCTGATTCTTTTGAAATATGCAAAATGAGTCCATAAAGCAATGCTATAAAACAAAAACTCTAGGCTCCATATGCCCTAAACCACAAAATATTACTAAGAAAGAGGTTTTCTCCCTACATGTCTGAATTTGTTGCTCAGGGCATAGGTCACACTGGGTGTGCCCCAATTTAAACAAAACTAGTGGCTGGGGTTGAGCTCAGTTGGTAGAATGCCACACTGCACTCTCTGAGGACATGGGTTCCATCCTCCCAGAACAGAAAAACAGGTGAAAGATGTGGCAATTCACTCCCAAATCAATCCTGAAACAATCAGCCATTGAAAATCCTATGAAGTTTGCTATGAGTCAGACTTGACTTGATGGTACCTAACAACAACAAGTAAGTGGGAATGTGGTTTGGGGATTTCTCTCAGTTCATATAGTGTGGGCTTAGCATGGACTGAGGCCCTGGGTTTGATTCCCAGCACCACAAAAAAATGGAAAAAGGACCTGGCAGCCCACTCCCAAAACAATCAGCCATTGAAAACCCTATGAATAGCAGAAAAGCACTGACACGGTGCCAGGCATGGTGCTGTGTCGAGGAGTGTTTTGTTCTGTTGTACATAGGGTTGTTATGAGTCAAACCCAACTCAACAAGAACAGAGGAACATGTACTGGTGCATTCTTCTCTCTCTCTCTTTCTCTTTCTTTTTTTCTCTCTCTCTCTCTCTCTTCTCCCCTCTTTTCTCCTCCCCCTTCTCTCATGGTGTCTGCACAAGCACCACCACTCTTCTCTATCCCAGGTACTTTTCCTTTTAAAAGGTTTTTTTTTTGTTTTGTTTTGTTTTGTTTAACTTTTCATCTGTTCTCTTTATCTTTTCCTTTCCCTGGGAAATGCCCTAATCTTGAGGCAAGTTTTCCAAAGAACTGAAGTTTTTCCAAGTTGTTCTCTCCAGTTTTATTTATTTTTTTAATCCAAGCTTCTCCAGGTGTCTCAGTTTTCCCTGGCACTTATTCCTTAAAAGCAAACAATCTCCTACAGTACACCTTGTCGATATTCTGTGCTATATTTTCCGGGTCACATCTGAATCCTGAACACTGAACATGAGGACTAAGGTTGTCCCTGCAGCTCACCAGTAATGCAGGTAACACCTAGACCCACATACCTCATAGCATTAGGTCACAAAATTGTTCAATAAAAATTATTTTAAAACAAATATCTTAAAATGGAGCCTTAAATATACTACGTAGAAGGGAACATAATTCTGTGTGTGTGTGTGTGTGTGTGTGTGTGTGTGTGTGTGGTTTTTTGAGACAGGGTTTCATTGTGTAGCCCCAGGCTGACCTCAAACTACTGATCCCCCTACCTCCACCTCCTGAGTGCTGGGATTATATATGTGTATCACCATGCCCCCTTTGAACATAATTCATTATATGATGTTTTGTTCTATTATTTGGATGAAATATTTAGAAATAGCCAAGCATGATGGTGCACACCTGTAATCCCAGGAACTCGGAAGCACTGAGAAAGGATGGTGAGTGTGAGGCCAGAGGCAGCCTGACTAACTTAGCAACACCCTGTCTCAAGATAAAAAATAAAAAAAGGACTGAATGTGTAGCTCAGTGGTAGAGTGACTGCAAAGTATGCATGAGGGCCTGGGTTCAGCCTCCTGATACTGAAAAAAAAATTAGAAATAGGACTGAATATACAATATGTTGTTGTTGTTGTTGTTGTTGTTGTTGTTGTTGTTGTTAGATGCTGTCAAGTTGGGTCTGACACATAGTGATCCTCATAGAGTTTTCAGTGGCTGATTATTTAGGAATTGCTTCAGGAGTGGATTGCCAAACCATTTTCCTATTTTTGAAGTGCAAGGGATCGAACCCAGGGCCTCAGAGAGTGCAGAGCAGCACTCTATCAACTGAAATAGACCCTAGCCCCCAAATATAAAATATAGGAAACAATAAAAGTGGAATTTTTAAGAAGGAAGTCTGTGAAAATTTGCAAATTCTTCAAATAAAACAGAAACCACAAATTCAAACAACAAATGTAAAAATAGCTAAATTATGCTACATTAAAATTAGATACCTCTGCCCAGCAAAGCACAAAAAGAACCAAATGCAAGATCAATCTATAGACTGGGAGAAAATATTTTCAAGTTCTATAACTGGATAAAAGGTTGATATTCAGTATATCTAAAAAGCTATAATCATTTTTAAAAACCAAATTAAGCAATGGGAAAGGGATCTGAATATATATTTCTCCAATGAATGTACACAAATGGCCAATAAACTTATGAAAAGATGCACAACATCACTAATAGTTAGAAGATATGCAAATCTAAACCACAATAACATATCACTTCATACCAGTTATTGTAGTTGTTGCTAGGTGCCTTCCAGTTGGTGTCTGACTCATAGCAACCCCATGTACAACAGGTGAAACAGTATTGTTGGTGCTTCTCTGCTATTCATACAGTTTTCAATGGCTGATTGTGTTGGGGAGTGGGTTGCCAGGTCTTTCTCCCAAGCCTACAGCACCTGGTATTCCCAGGAGGCCTCCCATCCAAGTACTAACCAGGCTCGACCCTGCTTAGCTTCTGAGATCTGCCGGGATCAGATGCCACAGTGGTATAGATGCAGGCTCAGACCCATTAGAAGACTATTATCTAAGAACCAGAAAATTGTATTGCTGGGAAGGATGGAGAGAAATTGGAACACTTGGGCACTACTAGCTGGACTATAAAAGGGTACAGCTGCTGTGGAAACAGTAGGGCAGCTCCAAAAAATAAAAAATACAGTTACCATATGATCTAATAATTTCACTTTTGAATATAAACCCAAAAGAATTGAATGCAGGAACGTGAACAAATATTTGTATACCCATGTTCCTAGCAGACTTACTCACAATAGAGAAAAGATAGAAGCAACCCAAGTATGAATGAAGGGTTACACAAAATTCAGTATGTAGATACATTGAAATATTATTCAGCTTTATGAAGGAAGGAAATTCTAACCCATAGACAAACTAAAACTCGCTTCCAACAGCAGAGCTGGATAGCAGTTGGGAAAATGTCCTCCATGCTTATTACCCAAGAGCATTTTTATAGCAAAAATTTGGAGAGAGAAAAAATAAATTATTTATACTGATCCTATATTGGCTATAGATAAGAGGGGCAGGATAATAAAAAGTAGAGAAAGTTTTGGGATAGGATAATAGTCCATAGGGAGAAGCACTTGTTGCTTTGGATTCATTAAGGTTGTAAGTAGGATGTATACCTGGTGATTAGCCAGACAAGGCCTGAGTCATGGTTTTAACATACATTTAGGAAATGTGGAATAGTCTTTTGTTGGTTTGGCCTGTAGCCATTAACTGATTAACTCTCCTTATCTTTCCTCCCCTCTCTCCTCCAGCCTTTGTAATGAAATGTAGAACATTTCAGAATTTTCCTTTTATCAGTACCACTGTGGCTTCCAATCCCATTAGATCTTGGAAGCTAAGCAGGGTTGGCCTGATTAGTACTTGGATGTTAGATGCCTGGGAATACCGGGAGCTGTAGGCGTGGGAGAAGGACCTCACAGCCTACTCCCAACAAAATAATCATCCGTTGAAAACTCTATGAATAGAAGAGAAGCACTGACAGTCGTGCCAGGCATGGCACGGTGTCAGGGTGTGTTCTGTTTGGTGTACATGGTGTTACTATGAGTCGGACTGAACTGGATGACACCTAACAATAACATGGATGAACCCTAGAGACATTGTTCTAAGTGAAGGGAGCCAGTCTCAAAAAGAAAAATACTGTATGATTCCACTTTTATGAGGTGTTGTTTTCTCGTTATGGCCAGGTTTGATAAATATTTGGAATTATGATCATCACAAAACCCATATTATCTCAGTTTCCTCCTCTAGGTAGAAACAGTCCCAGAACCATCCAAACAGACCAGACAGGCCTTCACTGTGAGCCTGCACCACCTTTGTCTTTAGCTAGAACTGTGTGACTAAGGAATAAGAGGCTAGGATTGGGTACAGGACTCTGCAGCACTGCCTGGAAAGGAAGAGGGGGACAAGGCCTGATGGGAGCAGCAGGGAGACTCAGCCTCCAACCTGATCCAATAACTTGAGCCAATTCAGATCTAGAGACTCCTTGTAAGGCATGACTCAACCCTCTCTCCTCCCACCTGAAGGGAAAGGGAGAGATGTGGAGGCAGAGACTGGAGGTCCTTGTGGGAGTCCCTCATCCTCTTGTGTTGTAGCTGGGCACGTGGCAAACCTAGGGTCAGGTGTCCCACAGCACACACTCACAAAAGACCTACCCATGCAAGCAGATGCCTCAAATACAGAATTTTGTTAACAGTCTTGCCCCTGATATTGCTAAGGATTATCACTCCCTACAGATGGTAGGTTTGCAGCCATACCACTGTGGCATCCAATCCCATCAGATCTCAGAAGCTAAGCCTGGTCAAGCCTGGTTAGTACTTGGCTGGGAAACCACCTGGGAACACTAGGTGCTGCAGGCTTGGGAGAAGGACCCGGCAACCCACTCCCAAAAGCAATCAGCCACTGAAAACCCTATGAATATCAGAGAAGCAATGGCAATAATGTTTTGCCTGTTGTATGTTAGCATTGCTATATGAGGAACACTGACTCAATGGCATCTAACAACAATAGATGATGGAGCAATGCAGGTGTTAAAATAGATCAATGTGGTAGACTTACCTGAGGTCCCCCCAAACAATGAGTTGGAAACTGCACATTTACAGAACTATAGTGACCCAGAGAGAGACCAGGACAGGAAAATGCTCATGAAAGAGACAGCCCTTGTAATGCATGCCTTTTATTTAAAAAATGTGTTATTACCATGTATCATGCAATAGGGAGAGCAAGTATCAATGTTGGCACTGAGTAAGCTCAGGCAGAGTAGATTTTCTTTTTCATTTTTTTCCTTTTTCTTTCTTTTTTCTTTTTTTCCCTGGAATTCTAAGACAGGGCTATACTTTGAAAAACATGGTAATTCCATGAAACTGACCACATTCAAAGCCTTAGTGTTCAGAGATGCCATCAGGGCATTCTTTCCAGGTTGCCCAAAATTTAATCACAAATTGAGGGGCAAACAAATACTAGGGAAATAAAATGCACTGATTTGCTTCCGAAACAAGAATATCATTCATTTGCTGATCTCGATGAGTGGGAAATTTAAGTAAAAAAGTACTAGGAGAAAATGATGTTGACTTTAGGTAAAGGATAAGCCTGTTAAATAATCAAGCCTAGGGTGTTGAAAGATTGCCAGGTTACACTTTTGGGTGGTTGACATTCTCTGCTTTGGATTACATAGTCACTTGTGATGTTTCAGTCTGCGTACGAAGTAAAGACTTTATTATCCTGTGCCTGAAAAATACAACAATCACTGAGACAACGAATAAAACAAGGCGTAAGAGCATAAAGAACAAAATGTGAAAGGGTGAGGGCACCTCCTCTTTGACTGGCCCCGCAGGACCACTGTTAAGGCTCCCTCCAAACCCCACCTCCTCACAGAACGGAGGGGCCCAGCCATACATGCAGTGGCAGTTATTTCTGTTGTTGCAAACACCCCGGCCATTGCACTTCTTAGGCAAACAGTCAAACTTCAGAATGGAGCTAGGGACACACGTTCTGTTAACGCACACCCGGTTCTCCCCACAGGACGTCCCGTCGTTTATCACACCCATGTCAGGTATCCCCATGGGCCTCATGGCGAGATGATAGCCAGTGCCCCAGCACAGGAGATTCTCTTCCTTCAGGTGGGTCGAGACGATAGTAGTGTGGTCTGGCAAATCAGGGAGTTTTTTGACATTTATACACTGTAGCCTGCCACACATTGCATTCTCCTTAGCACATTTTTTATACTTAATAAGATCTGTAATTTCACAGTTACCAAACTGATCACCCATCGTATTAACTGCATCATAGCATCGATTAGGAGCCTCCTGGGCATCAGGTCCAAAAATGCTTTGGCATTGCATATATCTGGACCGGCACCCCTTATGGAAACAAAGGCCTTCATACTTGCAAGGGGTTCCATCCTGCTTGTAAGTGTCCTCTGGGCAGAAGCCTGAGGTCCCATTGCAATACTCTGCAAGGTCGCACTCGTTTTCTTCCTCCCTACACACATATCCTGGTGGAAGAAAGAGACAGTTTTGGCAGCAAAGCCCAATGCTACAGTTGATGTTTTGTTTCAGCCTACAATTTGATCCGCAACACTGGTCTTTTTGACATTCTGTTTTTGAACCACAATCACATTCTTCATCATCTTCCACAATTTTGTTTCCACATCTCTTAATCACATAACCTTTTTCTGGGATATTAGTTAGACACTTTGCTCTTGTAGATGTGTACTTAAAATAATCGGCATAACTACAGTTACTAATCCCATTACGTCCTGTACCCATGAGGCAGCTCTTCCTACCCTTGCATTGGCAGTACTGCACATCATGCCTCATTCCCAAACAATGGCCCAGTTCATGAGCAGACCAAGTGGCAGGTCCAAGGAGATTTAGATCTAGAAGGCTGCTTCCTGATCCAGCATGGTCCATATCACACACTCTTCCAAAGGACCATGCAAGGGCATCCTTATATTTTCTGTGAAGATACAAGTGTGCCCAATCTGCTGGAAACCGACGATTTAGCGACGCTCTTCTATATAGCAGAAATGCTCCTAGAACTTCAGCTAAAGTGGGATATTCAACATATATTCTGTCAAAACCTGTCCATACTTCAAGAGATTTTAGATGTATCCTCAGACTGACTTCTTGATAGTAGGTGTCCATAATTGCTGTCAAAAGAATGGCATCATTTATGACTCGAGAAAGATTCCTGTTCAAAAACATATATCTAGCGCGGTCAAAGACCATGACCAGTTCCATATACTTTTTGTGCTGATAGGATGTATGAAAGTCCATTTTCCTTGCCATATTCTCATGTGGGACCATTTGCCAATCTACGTTGTTATCATCAGTCACACCACAAATCTGATTGCTAAATTGCTCTTTCTTGAGGAGATATACGACATGTTCGAAATTGGAAGAGGCCTCCAGGGGCTCAATTTGGTAATATTTGGCATCAATGTTCAGTATGCCTCGGAGCCTTCCCGTGCATGTACTTAGAGTGGCTTTGGAGTCTTGAGTCCCTTCCACTAAGCCCATGTAGTTGCAATCCCTACGTATGTAAGGTTGATCCTCCAGCAGTTCTCCCTCTTCTGTGAAGGAGGAAACACCCAGATGGTGGGGCAGCAGAAACTTCTTTGGCCACAGGTCGAGGACATGCTTCTTGCCTTCTAACTGCAGGAGGTAGAACACCCGACCAGTCCCCTGCAGCTTTCTTTGCCTGAATTTCAGCTCCTTGGGAATGATGATTTCGTATGAGTCAAATCCCCAATTAGCATCAAACAGTAAGTCGTCACCAAGAGACTGGAGAAGGAGCATTGTTAGAACCAGCACGGGGAGCCAGCAGATTTGGAAGAGGAAAGTCCCCATGGTCTGTGGCCTCCTCAGGGGGGGAGGAGGCCCCTCCAGCCTCGCGCATCAGGCTTTCATGAGCTGCCGCTAGAGGCGCCAGAGCGCCAAGTGCCAAGCTTCCGAAGCAGGCTTTGGGGAACCCAGGCCTCCCAGCGGGCCTCCCAGGGCCGGCCGGGTCCAGCTGACTTTGCCAAAGGCACGCGCCCTCTTAGTAACGCAGCCAGTTCGTTTTCTGCGCAGTACGTTGAGCTCGCGCATAAGAATGTTGGGAGAAAGGTGCACGAGAATAAAGGAGAAAAGCGGCTCTATTGGTTTGTGTAATGGAGAGGGGCAGAAAGCAACTTCGGAAATGTGCAAACAGGAGGAGCAGAAGAGAATTTCTTGAAGGCTAAAGGCTCACCAGATTCTATGCCATTAGCCTGAGCCTACGCGCCCGAGGACACAATTAGGAATCAGATGTTTTATAGGGCCCTGTGCTCACTTCACAGCTGGGCTGTGTTCCCTATGCTAGGAGCCCCCTGCAGCAAAAGACAGGGCAAAGGAACCCACATGGGTCTAAACAGCCTGGGAATAGCATAGCAGACATTACATCCCCACCCCGGCCTCCTGCAGCACCCTGGCTTCAACTGCTGGTGTTTCAGAAATGGTCTCGCGATAGCAGTAGTGCACAGGACAAAAGAACATTTTTGAGCTCATTTTGCCTGGTGGCCCCTTCTGCTGCGTGTCCTTGAGGTATCAGGGAGCTACGTGATATTTTGTGTCCCTGTGCAGGAGCGGTAGACTCTAGGATAAATACTTGTTGGAAGAGGGCAGTCCAGGAAGTTTTCTGAGAAAGGCGAATGGTTGGTTGTGTTTGGAGAATGAGCCATGGGAGAGAAGTGAGCCAAAAAGAAGTCTCAAGGTCAGAGGACAGAGGGGTTTAGCAACCACAGAAAGGGCATCCACAGTGTCATGAGGTGACCTTGAAGGATATTGACTGATGACTAGCCATTTTCAGTTTTTCTTAGGAAATTTTTTAGGAAACTCAATGTACCTGCATTGCAGGGAAAAGTCATAAAGACACAGTCTTGAGTTGGGGAGCCTAGTTCAGAAACTCTTGTAACAATGCAGATGAGCGATAAAGTCTATTGGCAGAAGCCATGGCACTGGAGCTGCAATTAAATAGCATTTATGATGGCCTTTCTGTGTGCCCGGCACTGTTCTAAGCTCTTTGCAGAATCACCCCATCTAATCTTCCCAACAACCCTATGTTGCAACTATTGCTATCATCACCCACATTTGACCCATGAGAAAATAGAAAATGTCTCTTGGCTGGGATGGTGATGGTAGCTCACACTGACTCTGCCCAGTTTAGACAGATTTACCCAGGGCTCATGGGAGGAGGATGTGGTAATCTACTCCCAAGGTAACCCCGAAACAATCAGCCATTGAAAACCCTATGAGGGTCGCCATGAGTCGGAAACAACTCAAGGGCACCTAACAACAACAACAACAATAACCCAGGGCTCTTGTTCTCTCCCAGCCAACTCTGATGTCTCTCTGTGGAGGAATCTAGGTGACAACTGCCAAAGATGTGAAGCCACATAGACTATGCTGGACTTAGAGATTGAATGGAGTCTTCCTGCAAGCAAGAGGTGAGAATTAAAAAGAATATTTACGTTTCCAGCTTTAGCAAATGTGGTTCTAACCACTTGGGAGAGGGGAAGATTAGAACAGGTAGATTTAAACAAGGGGAAGAACTGTGACAAGCTCCACTTGAAAAATGTGGGTTTTCACTGGCTGGTGAGGAACACTGAAGATGTGATTTCTGAACTGTGGTCAAATATGTGGACATCATCAGGGTGAGGCACCTGGGCTGCAGCTGACTCTGAGTCATCAGTACAGTGGTGATGATTAAAGCCATGAGTGCTGGTGGCCGTGCTCCACAGGACTATGTGAAATGAGCAGACAAGGACACTAGATTGGAGCCCTCAGGAACCCTAGGGTTTAAGGTCAGGCTGGAGGAAGAAGCTTCTTTTTTTTCTTTTCTTTTCTTTTCTTTTCTTTTCTTTTTTTTCCCTTCCTTTTCTTGTAGTGTCCTTGCACATACTTTGCAAGTGCTCTACCACTGGGCTGCACCCCCAGCCCATTTTTTATTTTAATTTTGAGTCAGGGTCTAACTAAGTTATGTGGGCTGCCTCTGGCCTCAAACTCGCAATCCTGCTGCCTCAGCCTCCCCAGTTGCTGGAATTACAGGCATAAGCTACTGTGCCCAGCTGAGGAAGAAGCTTTCAATGGCCTGTGAAAGAGTGGATGTGGATCTCAGAAGAAGAGCAGAATAAGTGGCTGCTGAAGCGTCTCATTAAAGGTGTGGTGGTTGATGAGGAAACACTAAGCAGAGTTTCAGAAACACTGAATTTAGCCAAGGGGACGTTGTGATGACATTAGTGCACACTGTTTCGGGGAACCGCTGATGGATGGAGCTGAATACCAAGATTCTGGTGTGTAAATGGAGGTTAGAAAGGCAAGAGGGCAAGCCTAGTTCACATCTTCAAGAAATCGAGCATGAAGGTGAGAGAAGAGATAGGAAAGAAGCTGGCAGAGCCTGTGATGGAAACAGGGGTTGTTAGGGTCCTGAGTGTTTTCCCATGCTGCTGGGATAATCCTGTAGAGAGCCCAGCCAGCTGCCAGGAGAGGACTGAGGAGGTGTAGGGAGGCCAGGGGACAGCAGAAGCGTTGGCTGGTTGGCAGGAAGCAAACCTGTGAGAGCACCATGGACATGGGGAGGGCCAGTGCAGGGCTCCAGGGTGCTCTGTGGAGGCAGCTGCAGAGAGGTAGCAGGTGTGGGGATGACAAGGAGGAAGTGGAGGACTCGGGGCAGCTGACCAGGGAGAAATGCAGGGATCACCAAATGTGTTGAGATCCTAGTGCTGGTGGAACACCAGAAACTGCGGTTTGTCCAGGCTGCAAATCTGTTTTTCTTAAGCTACACTCAGCACACTAAAGTGAGGAGGGCCATCTTCTGGATCTGTCCTGGCCCCATCTTCTGGATCTATCCTGGTTCATCATCATTGTCATCTCTGTGCCACTTTTCTTGTAGGCTGCTGGGGGATTTCTTGAGGGAAGATGCTAAATTGTAATTCCTGTTGCAAGAGTCTAGTCTATGTGTTTAACCCTGTAGCATCTGGGTGTTTGACTGGGAGCCTTGTGGAAATAGCCTGCTTGCCATAATCCTCTTTATTTGGGGAAGTTGTGCATGTGTATCATAAAGGCTGCTAATAACCTTGAATGATACAGAGTAGAAAATAAAAGCCTGCCTTGTCCCCCAGCCCTTCATCTTCCCTAGTACTTTTCTTCACCACATGGGACTCTTGGATGTAATTTGTTCTCCACTCCTTGATATGTCTCAGTTGTTGTTGTTAGATGCTGTCGAAGTCTGTTGGACTTAGTCACCCTCATAGGGGTTTCAATGGCTAATTATTTTAAGATTGCTTTGGGAGTAGATTGCCACTTCCTTCTCCTGTCTTTGCAGTGCTGGGGATTGAACCCCGGTCCTCAGAGAGTGCAGAGCAGCATCTACCAACTGAGCTAAACTGCAGCCCCTGATCTGTCTCTAGAAGTATAGAAATTATGATCTATGTTAAAATAGCCCCAAAAACTTCATATCATTTTGACACTTGCTTTTTTTCCCACTAAACAATTTAGTGTATATAGTTTTCTAGGTTATTTGTATAGGTTTAGGTGATTTCTTTTAATAGATACACAGTATCAGTAGTAGGCATGTAATCATTTAATTCGTTTTGTTTTGAATAGATGGTAGTTGTGTTTTGAAGTTTTTCATGTTTATATTATCTATAAAATTTATAATATCTGACAGTAAATACGAATATGTATTTGCAAAGGTGTATAGGTATACATTTGTATATAAATACACACATACATATTTTTGCTCCATTAAAATATTTGTGGTGAGAAGTTCTTAGAATTGAAATTGCCAGATCAAAAGAGTTCAAATTCATTGATACTGCCAAACCATACTTTAAAACTCTTGTACTCATTTATATGCGATCTACAAAGAAAAAACATGCAGTAGAACATTTAACAATGAGAGAAAGGCGATACAGTCCTATATAGTAGCCACTAATCCCATCAGCGATGGACAGTGGCGATGTGCCTAGCATGTCTGAGTACTATAGTTTATATCTGGAGTGTCCCCCAAAGGTCCATGTGTTGAAGGCTTGGTCTCCAGGGCAGCAATATTGGGAGGGGGTAGAAGCTTTGGGAGGTGGGGTCTAGTAGAGGAAAGTTAGGCCATTGGGAGTGTGCCCTTGGAAAGGATATTGGGACCCCCTATCCCTTCTTGTCTTTCCTTCTTTGCTTCCTGTCTGCTATGACGTGAATAGGCCTCCTCTGCCACATGCTCCTGCCATGATGTACAGGACAACCACAGGCCCAAACAACATGCCGAGCACTCTGGACTGAAACATGATTCTTTTATAAGTTGATTTTATCAAGTATTTCATCATAACAACAGAAAGTAGACTAACACCCTGAGTAACTGAATTTAAAACTTTTAAAAGTGTCATTGTTAGGTGCCATTGAGTCAGGTCCTACTCATAATGACCCTATGTACAACAGAAAGAAACACTCCCCAATTCTGTGCCAGGCACATGATCATTATTATGTTTAAGCCCATTGTTGTAGACACTGTGTCAATACATCTAGTTGAGGGTCTTCCTTTTTTTCAATGACCTTTCACTTTCCCAAGCATGATGTCCTTCTCCAGGAACTGGTCCCTCCTGACAACATGTCCAAACTAGGTAAGACACAGTCTAGCCATCCTGGCATCCAAGGAGCACTGTGGTTGTACTTCTAGGATGGATCTGTTGGTTCTTTTGGCATTCTGTGGTATATTCAATATTTGTCTCCAGCACCACGATTCAAAAGCATTGATTCTTCTCCTGTCTCCCTTATTCAATGCCCAGCTTTTGCAACCATATGATGTGACTGCAAATCCCATGGCATGAGTCAGGCATACCTTCATCTTCAATGTGATATCTTTAATTTTCAATACTTTAAAGAGGTCATTTACAACAGCTTTTCCCAATGCAATTAGTCTTTTGATTTCTTGACTGCTGCTTCCATGAATGTTGATGGTAGAACCAAGTAAAACAAAACCATGGACAACCTCAATCTTTTGTCCATTTGTCAAGAAGCTGTGTACTGACCCATTTGTAAGTATTTTTGTTTTGTTGATGTTGAGGTGCAATCCATACTGAAGGCTGTGTTCTTTGATCTTCATCAGTAAATGTTTCAAATCCTCTTCACTTTCAGCAAGCAGAGTTGTGTCATCTGCATAATGCAGATTGTTATTGAGACTTCCTCCAACCCAGATGCTGTGATATTCTTCATAGGTAACTTTTTCACTAGTATTTATGTTATCACTCAGTCTTGATTTGAATGATTGCTAGATGTATAGGTAGAGTCAGTGCCCATAAATTGAGAGTCAAGAAAACTCGCTGTGAGAAGTTTTCTTTCAAACATGATACAGATTAGACTGCGCTTCCTAAACACAAACCTCTTATGGGCAAATTCAAGGAATAATTTTATAAATTTTCTGTGGATGCAGATGTCAGTGTATTCTAGCAGCTCTTACTCCCTATGTCTGGCTATCTGCTGATCTGTTTCTTCATCCATAAGTTGTAGGCCTTAATTTTAAACCCCACATCCTTTAGGAAATGAGAGATGTGCTCAAAGCTGGTGAAGGATTTGAGGAGCTTAATTTGACACATCCAGACATTATCCCTCAGCATGCCTTATAGGTCACTTAGGTGGCTTCAGATTCCTCAGGATCCTCCCATAAATCCCACACAGTTGCAGTCTCAGAGGAAGGAAGGATGGTCCTCCCAAGACCTCCCTCCTACATGATGGAGACCACTCAACTGGTATGAAGGCTGCAGAGCCTATCGGGCTTAGGAGGAGAACACCTCTTCTGCCCATCGGGTCCAGGAGGTAGGTCATCTACCCTGGCACATCCTTCCTCTACTGAGCTGGGGCTCAGCTTCCTTGGAATCATAATTTTGTAGGAGTTGAAGCCCTACTCTGGATGGAAATGATAGTCCTGCCCTAGGCCACCTGGGCCAGTGTAGATTGCCAGCATGGCTAGCTAGATGGGGTTGCATAGCTTACAGAGAGGCCTCCACTACCCTCCTGCCTGAGATTGGGGCCAAAGCCAGTGTGTACTTTTGGGCTTTGGATGAACTGAGTAGAAATATGTGAAGAGAAAAGAGGGGAAGCATTCAGGGATTTGGAAAGAGAAGGCAAGAGTATGAGGAATGAAAAAGAGGGCAATTCAGTAGCAAATAGATTTCATAAAGACCTATAATGTCTCTGCTAGTTCCTAACCTCTGCATTGTCAAACACTGCTTTGGAATGACTTTTTAAAAAATCAGGATAGAGATTGTTATCTACAGTTTTGGGTCCCAGATATTTTCAGCTCTTACAGGGCCTGTGAGAGCTATATTTATTGGTTCCTTTTCAGAAACACTCTCACTGTATAAACTATTCATTGACTAACAGGAAAGCATAATAGTGTAATGTAGTTGGCATTCAAGTTATAAGTATACTTTGGGGAGAGAAAAATTGATCCATATTAGTTCAGGTCAGGTTGTCTCTGTGTGTTAGTCAGCTTTTCATTACTGTAACAAAATACCTGAGATAATTGACTTAAAAATAGGAAAAGTTTATTTTGGTTTCAGAGGTTTCAGTCCGTAATCCACTGGCCCATTGCTTTGGGCCTGTTTTGAGACAGAACATCACGATGAGGGCAAATGGTGAAACTATTCTCCTCATGGCCAGAACATGAAAGAGATGAAGAAATGGTGCTTCACTATTTCCTTCAAGGCCATGTCCCATGATCAGAAAACCTCTTACTAGGCTCCATCTCTTCAAAGGTCCACCAGCTCCTAATAGTGCCATAGGTTGGGAACCAAGCCTTCAGAACGTGGTGCTTGGGGAAAACTTATTCAAATCACAGCATTCTGTGAGCAAGCAGATTAGCCCTTCTTTTTTGGTGATTTCCTGTGAGAACTCCCACCAGTTACCTCATTCATCCCCTGGCACTCTTTTGCTCCCTGGGGGAAGCACGAGTCTGCAGTTCAGAAACAACAGAATGCTGGATTGATGAATACTCTAGCCTGGGTGTTCATGTGCTGTTGGTATGCGTGCTGTAGGTTTAGCTCAGTTGGTAGAGAGCTGCTTTGTACTCTCTGAGGACCCAGGTTCAATCCCCAGCACCACAAAACCCACAAATGGGAATCTCCTCCCTGCCCCGAAACAATCCTGAAACAATCAGCCCTTGAAAACCCTGTATGGTTCACTATGAGTAGAACCCAACTCAACAGTATCTAACAACAACAATGCTCTTTTTCTTCTTTCTTAATATGTTAGATGCCATTGAGTCAGATCCAACTCATAGTAACCCTAAGTACAACAGAATGAAACACTACCCAACACTATGCCATGCACACAAGCTTTTTGAGTTTGAGCCCAATGTTGCAGCCACTGTGTTTCTTCTCACTTTGAGTCATGCCACATCAGCAAAAGGAAGCCCCAGGGGCTTTGGTCAACTCTACTTTGAGGAAGCAACTCCTCCCCATTGTTTCTTGGATGCCCTCCAGCCTGGAGGGCTCATTTTCCAGCACTATATTTGACCATGCTGGTATTTGAAATACTGATGGCATAGCTTTCAGCATCAGAGCAACACACAAGCCCCCACAGCATGACAAGCTGACAGGCAAGTGGGAGGTTTCTTATTATACAGCTCCTAAACTCCTTCAGACCTCTAGAGTGATAAGTGTGTATTTTTATACTGCTGAGAAGATTGGTGACTGGGCCCAAGGTAACCTCAGGATGTGATCTTGCCTCTAAAAAGATCAAGGCATGAGTAGAGGACCTTATGCTCCACCTACAGTGCACATTTGATCATGATAGAAGAGGCTGAAGGGTGAGTTGATCATTGATGGCCAAGGATGTGATTAACCATGACTACTTAATGAAACCTCAATAAACACCCAAGAGGGCAGGGTTTGTATAAACTTCCAGGTAGCTGAACATGTGGAAGTTCCTGGAGGGTGGAGCCCCTGCACCCATACATCACCTTATGCTCACTTTCATCTGGCTGTTCATCCATTTCCTTTGCAGTATCTTTGTTAATACGTCAATGAGCTAATAAACTTGAGTAACATGTTTTCCTTTGTTCTGTAAGTTGCTCTAGGAAATTAATCAAACATAAGGACAGGTTGGTAGGAATCCCAGTTCACAGCCAGGAGGTCAGAAGCACAGGTCACAGCCCACAGCCTGTGCAATTGGCATCTATGTTCAAGGGAACCTCGTGGGATGAAGTTCTCAAATTGTGGGTTTTGATGTGATCTCTAGTTAGTGTCAGAACTGAATTGGAGGACAGCAGCTTGTGTCTGCTGGAGAATCGATTGGTGTGGGGATTTCTCCCCCACATATTTTGGTAATTGGAGATAAAGTATTTTGTCTTGACTATGAGAGAAGAGGAAAAGCACATTTTTCCCTATATTTTTCAGTGGTATATATGTGATCTATATACATAGGACTCCCTACCATCTCAGATCTTAGAGATCAACCACAAAAACAGTAACAGAGGTAAATGGTAACAATGAAGTGTGCCAGTTGGTAATTTCTCAGATATTGAAACTTGCTAAAAAGAAAACCCTTGAAATGCTGTTTGTCCAGTTCAAATTTTCCTTTTATCTGGTTTTGGAATGGCTTTTGAACTGTGGAAATTGCTTTGAGATAGCACAGCTTTCATCCACAATAATTTCTTTGTTTACATTTCCCCAATATTTTCCCATTTTTGTTGGCTCTCTCTGCAACTTCTATTGTTGTTGTTGTTAGGTGCCTTCGAGTCGGTATCCGACTCATAGCCACCCTCTGTACAACAGGGGAAGCACTATTGTCAGTGCTTCTCTGTTGTTCATTGGGTTTTCAATGGCAGATTGATTTTTGGGAGGGGTTTGCCAGGTCCTTCTCCCAAGCCTACAGCTTCTGGTGTTCTCAGGCGGTCTCCCATCCAGGTACTAACCAGGCTGGACCCTGCTTAGCTTCCGAGATCTGACGGGATCGGATGCCACAGAGCTACGGCTGCAGGCGCAACTTCTATAGGAGATTATTAATAATGCGCCTACAGCTGTACCACTGTGGCCTCCGATCCCGTCAGATCTGAGAAGCTAAGCAGAGTGGGGCCTGGATAGTACTTGGATGGGAGACCACCTGGGAACACTAGGTGCTGTAGGATTGGGAGAAGGACTCAGAAACCCTCTCTCCAAAAACAATCAGCCATTGAAGACCCTATGAAGAGTAAAGAAGCACTAACAATAATGTTTCGTCTGTCGTATGTAGGGTCGCTATGAGTTGGACATCAACTTGACAGCACCTAACAACATTAATAATGCACTTTACCTCATGCTCCTTTTACTTTATGAAACTTAATGTTTTAAAATACAGTCAAATCTGCAATTATATTATCTACAACTAATTTTGCAACATAATAGGATCTTCCTCTTTGCTTTGTATCCCTCATAGTACTACTTTTGTGAATTCCTACTTATTCTCCCTTGGTAGAATCTGCTCTCTCGCTCTCTCTCTCTCTCTCTCTCTCTCTCTCTCTCTCTCTTTATGAAATATTTTAAAATTATACAATTTTTCATCAGGATATGCTTAGGTGTGCGTGTGCGTGCGTGTGTGTGTGTGCGCGCACGTGCATGTATGTATGTGAAGTTTTCTTTTAAGGTTTTGATAGCTCCTTTATATACAAAGACAAGTCAGGAAATTTTTCTTATGTTTATGCTATTTTTTTTTCTATTACATGTGCCCCCCCATTGTCTCTATTTTTTTCTTTGAGAACTCATGTTGCAGCTAGGTTCTATAACTCATGCTTATAATCTCAGTGACTCGAGGGGCAGAAGCAGGAAGACTGTGGGTTTGTGGTCAGAAGTAGCCTGCATAACTTAGTGAGAGCCCAATACAATATTTAAAAAGGGCTGGGGGTGCAGCTCTGTGGTAGAGGGCTTGCAAAGTATGCAAAAGCCCCTGGGTTCAGCCCCTCAGTACCCAAAATAAAATAAAATAAAATAAAATAAAATAAAATAATTAAAAAAAAACAGAATTCATGTTAATACTTATTTACCTTGAAGCTTCCTTAAATACTTCTTAATCTGCTCATAATAGAAGCTGTATCTTTTTGTACTGTTTAGACCAAGACCTTAGTTTGATCTCTCAGCTTACTACCTTATCGCTCAGTTATGTCCATTTTATTATTCCATTCTTACTACTGCTCATTGTATGACTGAGTGCAGTTAGTTAGCATTTGCATGCCTGTTTTGTCATCTGTGACATGCAACTAACACTCCTTTTTTTTTTAAAGGTTCTTCTGAAACAAAAATGAATTAGCACTTGTCAAGCACTGAGAACAAGAACATAGAAAGAATTCAATAAGTGTTTTGGTTGTTAGTACTATGATTATTCTATGCTTCTGTTGAACTTTTATTTTGTCTGTTCATTTCTGCAGTGTTGGGGATTGAATCAAGGGCCTCATGCATACTAGGCAAGTGCTCTGCCATTGAGTTACACTGCCAGCTCTAAACTTTTTGTTTTAGCAATCATATTTGGTATCTGATTGCTTCTTTTCATAGTAGCCTGTTCTTGGTTAATCAGTGTATTCACTTCTCAAATCTCTTCTTGTTAGCGGCCATCAAATAGGGTCCATCTCATAGCAACCCTACGTACAAGAGACAAAACACTACCCAACGCTGTACCATCCCCAGCACTATTATCAGTGCTTCTCTGCCATCCGTTGGGTTTTTGATAGCTTATTGTTTTGGGAGTGGGCTGCCAGGTCCTTCTCCCAAGCCTACAACACCTAGTATTCCCAGGTGGTCTCCTATCTAAGGACTAACCAGGCCTGACCCTACTTATCTTCCAAGATCAGACAATATTTGATGGGATAGGACACCAGAGTGGTATGGCTGTAGACCTCAAATCTCTATCAGGATATTAATTATACCGAGTTTTAAATAACCTCTTTCTTGAATTAAATTCTAGAAGAAACTTAAGAAGAAAATCTTTATGATTTTGAATTAGATAATGATTTCTTTTTCTTTTTCTTTTTTTTTTTTTGGGTGCTACTGGGGGTTGAACCCAGGGCCTCACGCCTGCATGCTCTACAAGTGCTGAACCACTGAGCTGCGCCCCAGGCCCATTTTTTTTTTTTTACTTTTTGAGACAGGGTCTCACTAAATTACACAGACTGCCTCTGGTCTCGAACCTGCGATCCTCCTGCCTCTGCTTCCCCAGCCGCTGGGATTACAGGCGTGCGCCACAGCGCCCAGCCTGAATTAGATAATGATTTCTTATATTAGATATAAAAGGACAACCTATCAGGAAATGATAAGTTAAAGATAATCAGAATCTAAAACTTCTACTGTTTGAAATATTTTATCAAGAAAACAAAAAGGCAAGCCACATAATATTCACAAAGGACAAAGGACTCATAGCCATATAAAATCTTCTAACAATAAACAATAATGACAACAATAAGTAACTCAAACATAGATCAAATACTTCAAGAGATATTATACAAAAGAAGATATGTAAGCATCAATGAACACCTGAAAAGATGTTTAAAACCATTAGTCATCAGGGAAATGAAAATGCAAAGAATTGTGAGATCTCACTTTATATCCACTATAATGGTTAAAATTAAAACAGCAGATGTCAGGCATGATGGCACATGCCTGTAATCATAGCACTTGGGAGGCTGAGGCAGGAAGATTGCAAATTTGAGGCCAGATTGGGCTATATAGAGAGTTCCAGGCCAGCATGGTCTATATAGAAAAACCCTGTCTCAGGAAAAGCCCCAAACCAAACCAAAGCAAAACAGAAAGCCCTAAACAACAACCAAACCAAATCAAACCAAACAAAAAAACCAAAAACCAAAACACAACTAACAAGTGTTAGTTGGAGAAGACTTAGAAAAACTGCAGCTCTATTCACTGTTGATGAGAGGGTGAAATGTTACAAGCACTGTGGAAATCAGTTTGGCAGTTGATTGTAAAGGTAAGCACATATTTATCGTGTGACCTATTGATGCTATTTAAGAGATATAAAAACACAAATCTACAAGAGGACATGTACATGAATTTCAGAGCTGCTTTACTCAGAGTAGTTGCCAAATATAAATAATCAAAGAGTCCAGCTGGGCATAATGACACACACCTGTAATCCCAGTGACTTGGGAGGCTGAGGCTGAGGATTTCAAGTTCGAGGCCAGAGGCAGCCTGAGTAACTTAGTGAGACTCTGTCTCAAAATAAAAAGTAAGAAAAAAAAATTGGACTGGGGTGTGGCTCAGTGATAGAGCATTTGCAAAGCATGTATGAGGCCCTGGGTTCAGTACCTTGGTACCACACACACACACACACACACACACACACACACACACGCACACGCACAAACACATCAAAACATCCATTAGGAAATGAATGAGTAAAACTAATTGTTGTGTATTAGTGCATACAAGCCAGCAATAAAAAAAATAAATGATTGATACTAGCAATAACATGAAAGAATCTCAGAAATGTTATGCTGAGTAAAAGGAGCCAGAGAGGAAAGAATATACTAGAAATGGTACATTTATATGAAATTTTAGAATAGGCAAAATTAACCTGTAATTACAGCAACCAAATGAATGACTACTTGGGTGAAAAATTATCTTCCAAGTCTGAAAGAGCTTTCTAGATTTTCAGTGATGTTGTAGTTATGAGTGTATGCATTTGCCAAAGTGCATTAAAATGTACCCTTAAAGGTGCATTTTTATGCTTAAATTATACCTCATGAAATTGATTAGCAACAATTCTATGGCATATAAAAAATAGGTAAGTAGAAGAGTATAGATAACATATAAATAGATAATTTTTGCAGTACTGGAGCTTGAACCCACTGAGCTGTACCTCTAACCTCTTCTATTTTTTATTTTTCATCCTGAGACAGGGTCTCAATAAATTACACAGGCTGGCTCTGGCCTCGAAATTGTGATCCTCTTGCTTCCACCTCCTGAGTTGCTGGGATTGCAGGAGTGCACCACCATGCCTGGCAATAGATAATTTTTTTTATAAAAACTTAATCATAGGCTGGGCTGGGGTGTAGCTCAGTTAGTAGAGTGCTCCTCTGCACTTTCTGAGGACCCAGATTCCATCCCCAGCACGGCAAAAAATGGGAGAAGGACTTGGCAATCCACTCCTAAAGCAATCCTGAAGCACAGCCATTGAAAATCCTATGAGAGTTGCTATGAGCCGGATACCACTCAACAGCACCTAACAACAATAACAATCATAGGCTAGTGGTGGTGCACACCTGTAATCCCAGTATTCTGAGACAGAGGCAGGAAGATTGTGAATTTGAGGCTAACTTGGTCTTCATATGATTTTAAGGCCCAGCCTGGGCTATAGCAAGATCTGTGATCAAAAAAACAAACAAAATATAGTTAATAGTGGTAATGATATATCAGATCAGTTAGGGAAATGATTTTTTTCAACATAGTTTAAATTTTTTATTGTGGTAAAATATATACAACATAAAATTTATTGTTTTAGCCATTTTTAGTGGACAATTTAATGGCACTAAATACACTCAAATTATAGTCCAAACATTACTTCTAGCCCTTTCCAGAAACTTTTCATCACCCCAAACAGAAACTCTATATCTATTAAATAATAATTCCCCATTTCATCCTCCTCTTCGTTCCTGGTAACTGTTATTCTTTTGTTTCTATAAATTTGCCTACTTTAAGCAACTCATATAAATGGTATCATATAATATTAGTCTTTTGTGTCTGATTTATTTTACCTAACATAATATTCTCATGGTTGATCCAGGTTATAGCATATATCAAAATTTGGTTCTTTTTTATTTTTATTAATGGTGGGGGTAGGGAGTAGTAAGGGTTTTGCTACTTCTGTTGTACACCTATTACATCATTTTTGTTACACTTACATCAATTTACATAACTTATTAAGCCCATAATTAGTATGTAGTAAAAATCATATGAAATTATGACCTTAATTCCCCTATTTTTTCCTAGGTGTTCATGTAGTTGCATCATGTAACTTGAGATTATCCTGTCCCCATTTTTAACCCTTTGTATTATTTCCCTCCCCATCCCCTTCCACAATCTTTGCTCCTCCACTAGACCCCTCCCTCTTCTTTCTACTCTACTTATATTTTCCCTTCTTAGATAAGCCTGATTGTTTTTTTATATATCTACATATTTATAGATTTTTTTCCCCTTTAAGTTAGCTTTAGCTCTGATATATGAGTGAGAACATATAGTATTTCTCTTTTTGTGGGCCTGGGTTTGTTCGCTAAGGATGATATTCTCCAGTCCCATCCATTTTGATGCAAATGACATTTTTTTCATTGCTGAATAATATTTCACTGTGTATATGTACCATATCTTTTTTATCCATTCCTCTGTTGATAGACATCTTGGTTAATTCTATACCCTTGTTATTGTAAAGAGGCCTGCATTAAATATGGAAATACAGGTGTTCCTGTGGCATGATGGTTTATCATCCTTTGGATATGTTCCCAGGAGTGGTATAGGTGGGTCATATGGCAGCTCTATTCTTAGTCCCACTAGCAGTGTAAAAGTGTTCCTTTTTTTCCACATCCTTGCCAGCACTTATTCTTGTTTATTTTGTTGACCTTGGCCATTCTTACTGGAATGAAATGGAATCTCAGTGTTGTCTTGATTTGCATTTCCCTAATGCCTAGGGTATTGAGCATTTTTCTTGGCCCTTCAAACTTCTTCGTTTGAGAACTCTCTGTTCACTTCCTTTGTCCAATTATGTATTGAGTTATTTGTTGTCTTGGTATTTGCTGTCTTAAGTTCTTTGTATATTCTTGAAATTTGTCCTTTGTCCAATGTGTAGAATGCAAAGATTCTGTCCCATTCTGTAGGCTCTCCCCTAATTCTGTTGATTGTTCTTTTTGCTGTGCAGAAGATTTTAATTTCATGTAATCTCATTTGTTAATTCTTGGTGACATATCCTGAGCAATTGGAGCCTTGTTAAGGAAATATTTTCCTATGCTTATGTGTTGGAGCATGTTTCCTATCTTCTCTTCTGGTAGTTTTAAGGTTTCTGGTTTTATGTTGAGGTGTCTTATCCATTTTGAGTTGACTCTCATGTAAATTGAAATATACAGGTCTATTTTCATTTCTCTGCAAATGGATATCCAATTTTCCCAGCAACATTTGTTATAGAAGCTTTCTTTTCTCCATTGAATGTTCTTAACCCCTTTGTCAAAAATCAGGTGGTTGTAGTTGCATGGGTGTATCTCTGGGTTTTTGATTCTGTTCCATTGGTCTTAAAGCCTATTTTTGTGCCAGCATCAATCTGTTTTTATCACTATAGCTCCAAAGTATAGTCTGAACTCAAGTATAGCAATCCCTGTGCTGTTTTTGCAGCTTAACATTGTTTTGACTATATGCAGTCTTTTGTGCTCCCCTATGAATATTAGGATTATTTATTCTATTTCTGCAAAGTCTGTCATTGGAATTTTAAAGGGAATTGCATTAAATCTGTAAATTGCTTTTGATAATATAGACATCTTTACAATATTGATTCTCCTGATCCATGAGCAAAAAAAGTTCTTCTATCTCCTAGTATATTCTGCAATTTCTTTATTATTTGGAATTTTTCCTTGTAGAGATCTTCAGGGTCTTTAATATTCAGAAATTAATTTTAATTTTGATTAGGCAGTGTCCCAGAAATGATTATTTTAAAAAATACGGTTTTGATACAATTAATTGTTCATCTGGAAGAAAGTAATGTTGGACCACTGCCTCATCATTCTCAAAAGCATTTTTTGTGTGTGTGCTACAGGGGGTTGAGGCTTGCATGCTTTGCAAGTGCTGTACCATTGAGCTGCACCCTCAGCCCATTTTTTTTTTTTTGAGACAGGGTCTTGCTAAATTATGCAGACCCTGGTCTGGTCTCAAACTTGTGAGCTTCCTGCCTCTGCCTCCCAAATCGCTGGGATTACAGGCATGTGCCAATGTGCCTGGCTCCCAAAAGTAATTTCTTTTTGGGGGGGCAGGGAGTGGGGTTGAACCCAGGGCTTTGCACTTGCATGCTTTGCAAGTGCTGGACCACTGAGCTGCATGGCCAGCCTTTTTATTTATTTATTTATTTATTTGAGACAGGGTCTCACTAAATTAAAAAGACTGCCTCTGGTCTTGAACTTGCAATCTTCCTGCCTCTGCTTCCTGAGTCACTGGGATTGCAGGCATGTGCCACCACACCCGGCACTCAAAAGTAATATCTAAATAGACATAACCCTAAAATGGAAAAAGAAATATAACTATTAAAATATTTCAAGACAATTTAAGAAAATCTTTTTATAACATTAGCATTGGAAAGAAATTGTTCAACACTGAAAACTCAGGAGATTTGAATAGAAAATGACATATTTGAGAACATTCAAGTCCCCCAATTTTTCTATGTTATGTATTTTCATTTGCTGAATCTTTTTGGGTTTTGTTAATTGACTTTGAATCCTGTGACTCTGCCAAAATAGAAAATTAAAACTAAGAAATATTTTGACGCACATTTTTTTTTGCAAATATAGTTTCATTCCCACATGTTATTTCTGTTTGTCTTCCTTTTTCCTTACTGCTTTGGCTAAGACTTCCAGAATGGTATTAAATAAATGTGATAAGAGCAGACATCTTTTGATTCCATATCTTTGCTATTGTGAAGAGCGCTGCATTGAACATGGAGATGCAGGTGTCTCTATGGTATGATGACTCATCTCCCTTTGGGTAAATTCCCAATAGTGTTATAGCTGGATCATATGGTAGTTCTATTTTTAGTTTTTTGAGGTACCTCCATATTGATTTCCATAGTGGTTGCACCAATTTACAGCTCCACCAGCAATGTAAAAGTGTTCCCTTTCCCCCGCAGCCTCGCCAGCATTTGTTGTTGTTTGTTTTATTGATCTTAGCCATTCTTACTGGTGTAAGGTGAAATCTCAGTGTTGTTTTGATTTGCATTTCCCTAATGGCTAGGGATATTGAGCACTTTTTCATGTGTTTCATGGCTTTATGGACCTCTTCATTTGAGAACTGTCTACTCAGTTCCTTTGCCCATTTGTGTATTGGGTTGTTTGGTTTTTGGGTTTTTTTTTTCTTGAGTTCTTTAT